>JAPMLY010000547.1:0-191863 GCA_026401115.1 Tetraselmis chui
AGCCGGACTAAAACTCGTTCCCCACTCAGGCACCCCTTACCTCCTTATAGGTGCTTACATGCCCAGCTCTACACCCCCCAACTAACCCGCCTATATGCAGAAGTTGCAGCATGGGGCCTCCGCCTAGCTGACGACCACCTGCAACACCGCACCCTCTAGGGAGGAGACTTCCAAACAACCACCACCACAGGTACAGGTCACCCTGCCCTCACCTCCCTCCTAAAATCCCACCTCCAACCCCTCCACAACCCCATCCCTACCTTCCCCCGCAGCGGAGGCTGCCTTGACCACTGGCTCTCCACGCCCCCTTCACCTCTCTCCCTCCCACCGTCCTCTTGCTCGATATTCCCCTCCCCCTCCCACTTCATTGACCACTCTGCAATCCACCTCGTCATTCCCGCCCCTTTCTCCCTCATGGCACATACCCCCCCTCCCCATACCCACCCCCACACACATCACACGACGCGCAAACTCAACTTTCGACTTCCCCTCACACCCGACCACATAAAAGCGTACCAATCCAGCACCCCCGACCTCATCAACCAAACGGCCGCCCTCCACGCAGAAATTCTCAACACCTCACACACCTCGGCCTCCCCCGACACCCCTCGACACCCTTGCCTCACAATTCACTACACTCCTCTCCCAACACATGGACCACGCAGCCACAGTTTGGCCCCTCCTCCCCGCCATAAAACCCCGCCCACCCCAAGCGTCCCTTGACCCAACTTGGCTTACAAAGAAAACCCGCACTCACATAATCAAACTCCGCAAATGCAGCAAGAACAACGGCCCCCCTCCCCTTCGCCCAAGCCCTCTTAAATACAACTGAATATCTCTCCCCTGTCGCCATCAAACAACAATGCCAAGCACGCATACGCCAGCTCCTTCAAGCCATCACCACAGATAAGCTAAAGAAAAAAAAAACTGGGGCCAATACGGCCTACGACACCTGCCCCAAACTCTCCCACCGCCGATTGAAAATTAAAAGCGGCCTCCCACCCCCCGCCGGCGCCGCCTCTTCGCTCCACCGCATTACTAGACCCGATAAAACTTCCGCATCCTCTCCCTCCGCCGTCATTGACGCGGTACACTCTCACTTTACCACCGAACTCGGCCGCGCCACCCCACACGAACTGCCCACCCCCCCGTGGGAACTCCCCGACAATCCCGACAACTTTACCATCGAACCCCGCGGTGACCCCTCTCTCACCCTTGCCGACATGATTACCCGCGACACTTTCGATAAAACCCTCAACTCCCTAGGCACCGGCAAAGCCCCCGGCCCCGACGGTATCCCCAATGAAATCATCAAATTCCTACCACCGGCGACCCGCTCCGCCCTCTTCTCTCTCCTCTCCCTCTTCGCCCACAAATCCTACACCCCTCCTGATTGGTGCCACATCACAACATGCCTACTACATAGAAAAGGCGACCCCCCCCTCCTCGATGACTACCGCCCTATCGCCTCATGAATAACCTCCTTAAACTATGGACGGCACTAATCAAAGATGCAGGCTCGAAATACGCCGAAACCCACGGCATTCTCAGCGACCAACAAGACGGATTCCGACAATAACGCAGCATCCACGACGCCCTCTCCTCCCTCATCATGACGATGGAGGACGCGAAACTCCACAACAAAGACATCTACGTCATGTACGCGGATTTCAAAGGCGCCTTCAACGCCGCGGACCACCGCATCATGTTCAAACACATGCGTCAACTCGGTATGCCCCCCACCTTTGTCGACACATGCGAACACCTCTACGGGGTCTCAACCATAGACTACCTTACCCTATATGGTCACACCCCTTCTATCGACATTAACCGCGGAACCCTCCAGGGAAACACCCTCTCCCCCTTTCTATTCACCCTCTTCCTTGAACCCTTCCTTCGCTGGCTCACGGTGGGAAGCCGGGGCTACCGCCCAGGCCCCCCCGCCACTAACGTCGACCCCACAGAACCCACAGCCACATACCCAGGACACGGCTTCGCTGACGACCTCAGCCTCGCCACGGGCTCGACCCCCAACATGACCATCCAGCTCAGGAAACTCTCCCTCTTCAGCGCCTACACGGGCATGACCGTCAACATCCGCTAATGTTGCATCACCGGCGCCCTATGGCGTTCAGGCAACGCCCTCACCCTCGCCAACACTACCCTCCTCGCATCACGCCTGCAAACTCAGTTCATCACCCTCAACTCCACCCCGGCCCTCATTCCCTCCATTGGCCCCACGGACACATACCGCGTCCTAGGGGTAGAACTGAACACCTCCCTCACCTTCACCAAACACTGGCACGAACTCAAACGTACCATAGCATCCCTCATCACCACCCTTTCCACCTCCCCACTTACACAATCCCGCAGAATCAGGGTCATCCGTGGACTCCTCATCGGAAAACATTTCACCCTCCAGCTCGGCCTCTTCACCGACTCCCAACTCGACACTCTCGAAGGACAAATCTGCCGCGTACTCCGCTCCGCCGTCTCCTCGGTACGTAACCTTCCCCGCACCGCCCTCCACCGCCCTACCTCCGACCTAGAATACGGCCTCCCCTCCCTCAAAGCCCACGCCGCACAACTCACAGTTTGACACCTTCATAAAATCATGAACAACTCATGCTATAGAGGCCACATGGCCCGCGCACACATCCGCACCTTATCCACCACGTACTCCCACTGGCCCTCGGAATCCATCATGTCAACCTGTTACACCCCACCCACACTCAAGTGCTTAGTCAGAGCTCAGCGCGATGCGGGCACCCTATTCCACAACATCCCTCCACTCTCCCTCACCAACCCTATCGCCTCCACAATCCGCGCCCACTTCACCACTCAAGACAACGCCCTCCTCGCCTCACAACGGGACAAAGCCACTCACATCACCGTCCCTCACACATATAAGCAAGCCTACTGCGATTTCTCTCCCCGTAAAACACACGCCTCCCTCCTCCTCCGCCTCAACCCCATCTGGAAAAATACCATCACCACGTGGCCACAAGTCCTCCTCAGAGCCACCTCATCCTCCTTCATCCTCAAATCTGCAAATCCATCACCACACTCACGGGGTCCACCACCCCACTCTCAGTTCCCATCCGCCTCCTCGCTGCAATCCTCACCGAACCCCTCGATACTATCCACAACCGCCTCCCCCTCACTAGCCTCACTATCAAACAAGCATCCCCCCCCCACCACTATACACCCCTCATGGATTCCCCTCCTCTCCCCTAACCTCCCTCGCTCACCCCCCACCCTCTCATCCGGCATCTATACCTCCCGCACCACTCACCCCACCCCCACCGCACCCACCACACACTTAGACACAGAATACCTCACCCCTTCAGACCACCACTACCCCCCCTGCGACGTAACGCGTATCATCTCTAAACACAAGGACACAGAATACGGCCAAACGCAGTACATGGTGGAGTGGGCCCCGGAACACCTCACGGAATGGGACATTCAGTTACAACTCGACGACTGCTTCCGCCTCATCTCCTCCACTCCTACATCGGTATGCCTCCCCACCCCCTCCCCCACCGCCTGCTCCATCTGTCATGACCCATTGCACAGAGAACCCACCTCCTCCTCCTGCACATGCCCGCACTTTGCCATACATTCCCAATGCCGCCCAGCTCAGGGACCCACCACACGGCAGAGCGAGTGGTGTGCTCGCGGCCAACAACACGACCTCACCCGCCTCCACGAGGTCCAGTGGGCCCCATGCCTACAACTACACGACACCATCAATGAGACCCCCTCCGGCCCCACCGCCCTCACCGCATTTAACTCCAGCTATGTCCCCTCCACGACACCCATTCTGCCCGAACCAGGACCCCCTCCGTGGTCACACCCCCTAATCACATTCAACCACGACCCCATCAACCCCGACCTCGACATGCTCCCTACCGGTAAATTCGCCATCCACGCACACCCATCACTCCACGACACAACCATACTATGCACTCCCGACGGCCGCGCGGTCCTCAACGGCCCCCGCGTCCGCCATCTCTACCAACTCTTTCGCCCCGACCTCTCGCAGCATACGTTCGAAGAGGAGGTCTACCACCTCCTCACTCGCCTAGGTTCCCGCTCAGAAATCCACTCACCCACACCCGCCACCACCATCCGTAACAGATGGGCCACCAGAGAAGACCTCCTCACAGCTCTCCGTCACACATTCCGCATCCAGACAGAACTCTACTCCGACCCCCTCAATAAATCCCTCCACTCTAACACTTACCATTCCCTCTACCCCGAAGACATAGTCTTGTCATCCAGCGGCAGCAATGCCCCACACACATGGCAAGATACCATCATCGCCAACCCAGAATACGACCACGAATGCATGCGCCGCGCCATGGAACACGCAATCACCAGCGCACACCTCACAGCCCCTCACACACCCAGCGCAACCATCCTCATCCTCCCCCGATGGGAACACACACCCTACCGCCACTCCAAATACATCAACTCCCCATACACCCACCACCTTTACACCCTCCCCAACGACGCACACACCTTCCTACCCCCCGACCAACACATTGGCCACCCCACCCCCACCCCATTCGGCACGAGATGGATGGTCGACATATACCGCGTCGCCAACCCCCTCGCACTTTCCACCCTCCCGTCACCCACAGCCATGACCGCACTCCAAATTGAAATTGAAATTGAAATTGAAATTGTTTACAACATGTACCGTATGCGCCGGTTTTTCACCAAAGGCCGGATGCGTCGGCTGATGTCTCTGGGCCCTCCCAACTATGTCAAACATGGAACTTACAAGTCAGGGCTAGACCGTGAACCACCTATGTCCAACCTCTCCAATTGTGGTCGGGGGTTTTACTCCCCCCCGGGGAGGGTCTGAAGCGGTGTGAAAGCGGTGTGCAAGGATGGCTTGGGGAGGTGCGTTATGCGGAGGCTCGGCGAGTGGTCGTGCGTGATTTGGTGCGGTAGACAAGGAGGAGATAATGTAGCCATTGGACGGTGTGTGCGTGGAGTGAAGAAAGGATGCGGGATGTGTCGAGTCGTGCTTTGGTGATTAGTTTGTCGGGAGGGTCGGTGCGGAGGGTGAGGAGGGAGGTGAGACTTGCTATGGTGGTCGAGTGCGGGGTTCCCGTGCGGCTCATGACTATGGGTAAGATATCGACTTCGGTACCTGGCCAGTGGTTTCGGATGGCGTTTGCGAGGGGTGTGTATTTGTCCCTAATCAAGCTAGCTGTGTGTGAGAGGTTGTGGTCGGTGCAGTACTTCCATTCCCCTATCTGTATTTTCCTGATAGATGAGTATCGGCGGCGGCCGTTGTTGTGACCTACGAAGCGAGGTTCGAGGAGGCGTATGAAATCGGGTTTGTGCGCCGGGGGACGTAGTGCAGGTGGGAGGATTTCGGGGGGGAGGATAGCGGGGCACGAGGTTAGAGAGTCGGGCGAGAGACCTTCGTCTGCGTCAACAAGGCGGGTGGGCATGTGGGTGGGGTGTGGAGGGTGGCAGTCGAGGGGGGTGGAGGGGGGGGTGGGGCGGGTGAAGGACTTGATGGGTTTGTTACCGAAGTCTGCAGTGATAGTCTCCCAGCGTCCTCCGTTGTGGCGTTCCAGGAGGGAGAGTAGGAGTTGTAGCGCGCTGTTGTGACGGTCCTGTCTTAGGCCAGACATGGAAGGGCAGTTACCGGCCATGTGGCCGTTGCTGGTGAATTGGCCACACATGGGACATCTCATGGTGGGGTTGTGTGTGAGGAGGCGGGTGTTGTGGACGCCCCATATGAACTCTTGTTTGTGGGTGAATTGGGTGTTGGTGAGTGTTGTGTGTTTTTTGTGGAAGGTGAAGTCGGCGCCGTCTGCCGCGGCGCGGGCGAGGAGGGCGCCGTGTTTGGATGTTTGTGAGAGGGGTGTAAGTGTGTGTTTGCAGCTGTGGGTGTGTGCGTCGGCTTTGAGGTTTGTGTATTTGTAAGGTATGGGTGCCCCTTGAGTCTGTGGTATGAGGGTGTAAGGCCAGGTCCAGTGACCAATGGACACGTCGGAGCCTGTGTTGTATGTGGTGTTTGGTGTTTGGCCATCCGCTATCTGGTTAGCGAGTGCGTCAGCGTGGTCGTTGCCGAGTGAGTGGTTGTGTGCTTTAATTTTCCCGAGATGTGTGCGGATGCCTGCGTTGCAGCGGGTGATGATGGTGTGTGTGATAGAGAGGAGTGTGTCGCGGTGGATGTTATGCCTATAAGCGGAGGGGCAGTTAAGGTATCCTTGTATGAGACGGAGGGAGCACGCACTGTCAGTTAGGAGGTGGGTATGGCCTAGTTGGAGGCCTATGTCAATGCCAGCTAGTTCGGCTCGATTGATAGTATGGGAGGGAGGGGTAGAGGTCACCAGGATTTTGACGTTGGTGTCCGAGGCTGGGTGGGTGGCTGCGGCCCCTAGAGGGGAGCTGCTTCCTTTTTTAGAGCCGTCTGTGTATACGAAGTCCTGCCAGTTCCAAGCAAGAGTGCTTTTGGTGGGGGAGTATGTTAGTTGTGTGCGTTCTTGGGTGGGGTAGGTAAGGGGGTGAGTGGGGTTGGAGGGGAAGTAGTATATTCCTGCGGAGTGAGGTGAGTAGGAGTCTGTGAGGTGTGGAGGTGGGATGGTGATGGTGGGGTTCGGGAGGTGTGTGTCGTATATGGACTCGAGGGTGTTGTGGAGTGCGGTCATGGCAGTGTGTGAGGGTAGGGTGGGGAGTGCGAGGGAGTTAGCTACGAGGTAGATGTCGACCATCCAACGTGTTCCGAATGGGGTAGGGGTGGGGTGGCCTGTGTGCTGGTCGGGGGGTAAGAAGGTGTTCGCGTCATTGGGAAGGGTGTATAGGTGATGAGTGTAGGGGGAGTTGATATATTTGGAGTGGCGGTACGGGGTGTGTTCCCAACGGGGGAGTATGAGGATGGTAGCGCTGGGGGTGTGTGTGGCTGTGCGGTGTGCGCTGGTGATTGCATGTTCCATGGCTCGGCGCATGCATTCGTGGTCGTATTCGGGGTTGGCTATGTTGGTGCCTTGCCATGTGTGTGGGGCATTGCTGCCGCTGGATGAGAAGACTATGTCTTCGGGGTAGAGTGAGTGGTAGGTGTGCGAGTGGATGGATTTATTGAGGGGGTCTGAGTAGAGTTCTGTCTGGATGTGGAATGTTTGATGGAGAGCCGAGAGGAGGTCTTCTCTGGTGGCCCATCTGTTGCGGGTGGTGGTGGCGGGTGAAGGGGAGTGGATTTCTGAGCGGGAGCCTAGGCGAGTGAGGAGGTTGTAGACCTCCTCTTCGAATGTGTGGTCGGAAAGGTCGGGGCGGAAGAGTTGGTATAGGTGGCGGACGCGGGGGCCGTTATGGGTGGTTACCGCGCGGCCGTCTGGGGTGCATAGGATGGTTGTGTCTTGGAGTGATGGGTGTGTGTGGATGGCGAATTTACCGGTTGGGAGCATGTCGAGTTCAGGGTTGATGGGGGTGTGGTTGAATGTGATAAGGCGGTGTGTCAAGGGTAGCGGTCCGGGTTCTGGCAGGATGGGTGTGGTGGAGGGGGCAAAGCCGGAGTTAAATGCGGTGAGGGCGGTGGGGCCTGAGGGGGTCTCACTGATGGTGTCGTGTAGTTGAAGGCAAGGCGCCCATTGGACCTCGTGGAGGCGGGGACCGCACTCCACAACACTCTCGAATCCATCTACGACACTCACCTCCCCAACCCTGTCATCACCACCCCTCCTCCACACCTCCTCGGCACCTACTCCCCCCACTCAGTAGGCATATTCCACCTCCCCCCAAACCCAACTCACCCCATCACTTACATCACGGCCGCGCGGTCACCACCCTCAACGGCCCCCGCGTCCGCCATCTCTACCAACTCTTTCGCCCCGACCTCTCGCAGCATACGTTCGAAGAGGAGGTCTACCACCTCCTCACTCGCCTAGGTTCCCGCTCAGAAATCCACTCACCCACACCCGCCACCACCATCCGTAACAGATGGGCCACCAGAGAAGACCTCCTCACAGCTCTCCGTCACACATTCCGCATCCAGACAGAACTCTACTCCGACCCCCTCAATAAATCCCTCCACTCTAACACTTAC
The DNA here is from genome assembly GCA_026401115.1 of Tetraselmis chui. Classification (NCBI taxonomy): domain Eukaryota; kingdom Viridiplantae; phylum Chlorophyta; class Chlorodendrophyceae; order Chlorodendrales; family Chlorodendraceae; genus Tetraselmis; species Tetraselmis chui. Next base: position 8,075 of record JAPMLY010000547.1, read on the forward strand.
CATTCCCTCTACCCCGAAGACATAGTCTTCTCATCCCGCGGCAGCAATGCCCCACACACATGGCAAGATACCAACATCGCCAACCCAGAATACGACCACGAATGCATGCGCCGCGCCATGGAACACGCAATCACCAGCGCACACCTCACAGCCCCTCACACACCCAGCGCAACCATCCTCATCCTCCCCCGATGGGAACACACACCCTACCGCCACTCCAAATACATCAACTCCCCATACACCCACCACCTTTACACCCTACCCAACGACGCACACACCTTCCTACCCCCCGACCAACACACTGGCCACCCCACCCCCACCCCATTCGGCACGAGATGGATGGTCGACATATACCGCGTCGCCAACCCCCTCGCACTTTCCACCCTCCCGTCACCCACAGCCATGACCGCACTCCACAACACTCTCGAATCCATCTACGACACTCACCTCCCCAACCCTGTCATCACCACCCCTCCTCCACACCTCCTCGGCACCTACTCCCCCCACTCAGTAGGCATATTCCACCTCCCCCCAAACCCAACTCACCCCATCACTTACCCCCACCCGGAACGCATGCAACTAACATACCCCCCAACCAGAGGTACTCTTGCTTGGAACTGGCAGGACTTTGTATACACAGACGGCTCGAAAAAGGGAGGCTCCTCCCCCCTAGGAGCTGCCGCCACCCACCCCGCCTCGGACACCCGCATCAAAATTCTGGTGACCTCTACCCCTCTATGAGGAGGGAGGCTCCCACACTATCAACCGCGCTGAATTACCTGGCATAGACATAGGTCTCCAACTCGGTCGCACCCACCTCCTTACAGACAGTGCGTGCTCCCTCCGCCTCATACAAGGATACTTGAACTGCCCATACCCTTACCGCCACAACATCCACCGCGACACCCTCCAATCCATCACACACACCCTCCAACTCCGCTGCGACGCAGGCATCCGCACACACCTCGGCAAAATAAAAGCACACAACCACTCCCTAGGTAACGACCTCGCGGACACCCTCGCTAACCAAGTCGCGGATGGTCACCCGCCCGACACTACATACGCCACAGGTTCGGATGTGTCGTTAGGTCCATGGACCGGGCCATATACCCTCATTCCTCAGACCCTAGGGGAACCCATACCCTACAAGTACACCAACCTCAAAGCTGACGCACACACCTACAACACCAAACAGTCACACACACCCCTCTCGCAAACAACCAAACACGGAGCCCTCCTCGCCCGCGCCGCGGAGGACGGCGCCGACTTCTCTTTCCACAAAAAACACACAACACTCACAAATATCCAATTCACCCACAAACAGAAATTCATGTGGGGTGTCTGTTGTAAGTAATACCGCATACGTATTAGTTGCAGATAGCTACTGTAAGCTATTCTAGATATGATTAGTACATGTCTAGATCGGACATACCGATAAACCGTTTGACTCGGTACAGAGCTGTCGCTAGGCTACAGCTCTCACACTTCTGTTGTCCCGACACCACGCCTGTAGGCTGGTTGTCGCCTTAACTGTTCCCTTTGCGGGACTGTGACTGTAACTACGTTTGCGTACGTTATCTTCCACACTAACTGTGTTTGCATGGTTCAATAGGTTATGGGCCCTCGCCTCACGTCACTCACGCGCGACAACCTGGTTCGGCGAGCTGCGATCGACAGCTCTCCCGCAGAAGGCAAGTTTCCTTAGACTCCTAGTACTTTCAACCTGTAGTCGGCGGTATCGCCAGTATAAACTGCGATTTTAAAACCCGCCACCACCCCTCTTAAGTCAGCCACCCGACGGAGATAGCCAGCCACCCACACCGACGCACTCGTCGTGTGTGGACAGGGTGCACACAGGTCCAAGCTGGAGAACGGGGGGGTGCACTGTCGGGTGAATACGCATCCACAGGTCGCACGCCAGCCGTAGCTTACCTTTTATTTTTATTTTTTATCCTCGCCTAGCGAATCAGCCACCAGCGCAGCGCTCCACCTGTCCTGGCCTTGGCCTCGACTTGTGCCCCACACTGGGTGGAGGATACAGAAAAGGTGCTCTGAGACACCCCGGGGCTACAGGCCGAGGGGTCGGCGGGCATCAGGCCGTCTCTTTGCATACCGCTGTTAGGCACGAGTCCGGCTAGCGGTTTTTACCGCTGCCTGTTTTCTATCAAGCTCTTTCTTTTTCGCCCTCTGTCGAAATGGCGCAGAAAAACCCGCATGTTTCACCTGTTGGTTCCCCTGACCCAGACTCTCAGCAGAGCACTGTCGATCACCCCCCGGACACTCTCGCACTGCTCGTTACGCAAGTGGCGCGCTTAAAAGCTCGTCTCGACTCGCAGTCGGCCGAAGGTGCTGTTGCTCCTGCGGGTGCTCATCCGCACCCCCCTGTAGCTCAGCGCCGCCACGCTGCTCACATCGAACCCGTCCGGGACAGCCACGACGGCCACACCCTCCACCTGCAGAGCACTGTAGATACTACCCAGGGTGTCCTCGAGCTCCTCCGTGTGCAACTGACGCGCCTTGACGCGTATCTCGACTCGCGGTCGGCCGCCATTGCTGCTCTTCCTGCTGCGCCTGCTATATCGCACCCCCCTGTCGCTCAGCGCCGCCACGATGCTCACCTCGCACACTTTCCGGACGGCCACCACGTGCACACCCCCCCCCTCGAACACCCCCCGGATACTCTCGCGCTGCTCGTTGCGCAAGTGGCGCGCTTGACAGCTCGTTTCGACTCGCAGTCGGCCGAGGGTGTTGTTACTGCTGCCTTTGCTAATCCGCACCCCCCTGTAGCTCAACGCCGTCCCGATGCGCACCGCGAGCTCTCGTGTCCCGAACTCGTAGGTGAACATTTGCAACCACCCCCCCCATACCCCCCCGCTGATTCTGCCCTACACGACATCGCAGTTGAACAACTCCCGCCACCCCCTCCCTACCCCCCCGTTGGATATGCCCCTCACCACCCCATACCTCTCATCCCGGAGACGCCCTCTCACGGCGTCCCCCCCTCCCGTGAGCACCCGCATTCATACGCCCCGCCGCCTCCCATGGCCGGCCGCTCTCCCTTTCCCGGTGTCCCACCTCTTCTTCCCTTCCGTGGACATCATTCTTCCCCAGCCCAACGTGGCGACCACACCCCCGGTGGCCGTCGTCGCCCAACCGTTGACCCCATAGTCATCGGGCGACCGACACACGCAACCCCCGACTTTGACCTAGACGTCCACCCCAGTCTCTTGGGCAGCCCCCACTATGCCCCCGTCTGCACGCGCCCCGCAGTCTCCACGGTCTTGCGCATCCTTGGCTCCGCCCATGCCTCACCCACGGAGGCACATTGGCGCGCTCTGCAAAAGGCCCTCCGCTCCCTTCATGGCACCATCGACATGCGCCTGACGTTGGGGGGGGGCCTGGACCACAGCCTCCAACTCACAGGCTTTGCCGACGGTGACATGCTCACCAAACTCCTCCCAGGTCCTGCACTGGCAAGACGCCGAAGTGCGATCCTTGGAGGACAAGACCCAACGCAACGCTTCATCCCATAGCTACCTGCAGGGGGAGTGTTGTAAGTAATACCGCATACGTATTAGTTGCAGATAGCTACTGTAAGCTATTCTAGATATGATTAGTACATGTCTAGATCGGACATACCGATAAACCGTTTGACTCGGTACAGAGCTGTCGCTAGGCTACAGCTCTCACACTTCTGTTGTCCCGACACCACGCCTGTAGGCTGGTTGTCGCCTTAACTGTTCCGTTTGCGGGACTGTGACTGTAACTACGTTTGCGTACGTTATCTTCCACACTAACTGTGTTTGCATGGTTCAATAGTGTCCATAACACCCGCCTTCTCACACACAACCCCACCCTACGCTCCCCCCTTTGTGGCCAATTCACTAGCACCGGCCACATGGCCGGTAACTGCCCCACCATGTCTGGCATGAGACAAGACCGACACAACAGTGCGCTACAACTCCTACTCTCACTACTGGAACGCCACAACGGAGGCCGTTGGGAGACCATCACTGCAGACTTCGGTAACAAACCCATCAAATCATTTGCCTCCCCCACTCTTGCCCACACCCCACTTGACTGTCACCCACCTCACCCACCCACATGCCCACCCGCCTTGTCGCTGCTGACGAGGGTCTCTTGCCCGACTCCCTAACCTCATGTCCCGCCACTCTCCCACCTGAGAATCTCCCCCCCGTGCTTCGACCCCCCGCACACAAACCTGACTTTATCCGCCTCCTCGAACCTCGCTTCGTCGGTCACACAAACGGTCGCCGCCGCTACGCATCCATCAAAAAGATTCAGATAGGGGAATGGAAGTACTGCACGGACAATAACCTCTCCCTAATAGCAGACCTCATACGGGCCAAATACATATCCCTCGTGAACGCCATCCGCAGCCAATGGCCATGCACAGTGGTAGACATCCTCCCCATCGTCATGAACCGCACGGGCACACCGCACTCATCCACCATCACGAGCCTCACCTCCCTACTTATTGCCCGCACGGACCCTCTTGACAAACTCATCGCCAAGGCACGACTCGACACGACTCGCATCCTTGCAAAACTCCACACGCATACTGTTCAATGGCTGCAGCATCTCCTACTCATATACCGCATCAAATCCCGCACGACATCTCGACTCGCCTGATGTGGCTCCCCGAAATGCCTCCCCACACTACACCTTCGCCCACCCCTGACTGCACACCGCACTCGCCTCGACTTGCACAACTCCCCGGGGGGGAGTAAAACCCCGAAACATCCATGGAGAGGTTGGATTTAGGTGGTTAACGGTCTAGCCCTGACTTGTAAGTTCCATGAATGGCGTAGTTGGGAGGGCCCAGAGACAACAGCCGGCGCATACGGCTTTTGGTGTAGAAACCGGCGCATACGGTACATGTTGTAAACAATTTCAATTTCAATTTCAATACCGATGAGGAGACCTCCGATGGCTCGTAGACGGCGGGATAGGGATAGTATAGGGCGGTGGAGGGCGAAGGCTAGAGCGGTAGATTGCCTTCGGAGGTCGCGATAGTTTGAGGTGAAGGAGAGGGAGGTGCTTATATCGACGCGTGGTACTTTATCGTACTCGATGAGGGAGAGGGAGGGGAGGGGGGGTACCTTGTTTATTTCAAGTATAAGTGTGTTGAGCTGGTGTAGCATATGTGTTGAGTTTGCAATGGAGATTGCATTGCCTTTGCGCCATAGGGCTCCGGTAGTGCTGAATTTTCTGGCGTTGACCTTGAGGCATGTGTAGGCGCTGAAGAGGGAGAGTTTGCATAGTTGGATTTTGAGGTTGCCAAAGTACATGTGGCGATGTTGAGGTCGTCAACGAAATCATGGCATAGATACGCCTCAATCGGGGAGTGGTCTTTGTTGTATGTGGGTGCATGACCGGAAATTTAGCCTCGGCTGCCGACTTAGAGCCACCTCAGACAAGGTTCAAGAAAGAGGGTGAAGAGGACGAGTGAGGGCGTGTCTCATTGTAGTGTGCCTCTATTAATGTCAATGTGTGTAGTGGTGCCGTAGGGGGCGATGTAGTTGGTGGTGCAGACTCCATAGAAATTGCTTGCACGAATCGACAAAGGATGTAGGCATGCCTACTTCCCGCGTATGTTTCAACATTACTCTGTGGTTAGCCCCAATAAAGGCGCCCTTGAAGTCAACGTAAATTATATATAATTCTAGCGTCTTCCATCATCATAATAAAAGAGGCCAAGGCCTCATGTATACAACGTAAGTGGCGAAACCCATCCCGTTAGTTGCTAAGGATGCCATGAACTTCCGCGTATGCGGAGCCCGCGACTTGATGGGAGCGGTCTAAAGTTTGAGGAGGTTGTTCATAAGGGCTTGTAGTCGGAATCGGGAACGGATAGTTACACGTAGGTCATGCTTGCCCCACAAGGGGCCCGGCTGTGGTGACTAGAGAAGTGAGAGGAGAGAGCTGGCGACCGGCGATGGCATCGGCAGGGCCGGCCGACCGCCACTAATAGCGAATAGAGTACCGCTAATAGCTTAACACTAAGTACTAGGATGACCGATATCTACCTTGTACGTAAGCACTAGGCAACGGGATACTAGTGCTAACACCCCCCTTCAACGTAGCCGAGGTCTTGACGTCGTCTTAACTTGCGTCGAGGAGGATGCCATCTTGGTCGAAGGTGTAGTGCTTCTAGCGTGTGTCTCATACCGGGTAGGTGTAGCGACATGCGCTCGCACGAACGTGCCGCTACCGGCGAGTTACAGATAAGAAGCGGTTCCAAATGTAATGCGTAATGTACTAGTCTAACATGTAGCGGGAAAAAATGTCCCCGGGCGAATTAGCCGACGCATGAGAACGACCGGCGAGGAAGAAGCAAAGCCAACAAGGCCGTTAGGAGCGTGCAAGCACGCAAAAGCATAGACGGGCGCTGCTCGTGTTGACTCCCCCTTTTCGCCGTGGGAAAGTTAAGCTCCTCGCTAAGTTAGGTGAGCGTTGCGGCGTTGCCTCGGAAAAAACAATAACAATGCAATTATAGTACGGACGGGTCGGATTTCCGCGGGTCGGGTTTAAACAATCAGATCTGGTCGAGAGCATCGGTAGGATGAAGGCTAGGTAAGACTGAAAACAGGGTAGGGCGAGCGTGGCGCTAGGCGCTTTACACACGCTCTTCTCCTTTTTACGTGGGAGATGGTAGGACAGTCGCGGATAACCATCTCGAAGGCGAAGCGTGGTGTTGGTTGGACGATGAAATATTAGCGTGGCGCCGAGCGCTTTACGCACGCTCCACTATTTTTTACGTGGAAGTAGGTAGGACTAGCGTCGCGCCGAGCGCTTTACACACGCTATTCTCTAGTGTAACTTGGTGGAGGGCCCATATCATAACCTGTCGGAATCGGGAACTGATAGTTACAAGTAGGTCGTGCTAGCCCCACCATGGGGTCGGCTGTGGTGACTAGAGAAGTGAGCGGAGAGGGATAGCGGCCGGCGAAGGCACCGGCAGTGCCGGCCGACCGCCGCTAATAGGGAATAGAGTACCGATAATAACATAACACTAAGTACTAGGACGACAAATAGCTACCTTGTACATAAGTACAAGGCAACGGGATGCTAGTGCTATAATCCTCACTATTCTAATGTCCATGTCGCGGCCGCTGCACGCTTGAGGCATGTCCAACGCTCTATTTTCACAAAGGCCGGTATCGAACGAGCGATAAGCACTAACCATATTGGCCTTCAAGCGCTTCCGGACTGCAGCCTCCTTAGCTTGGAACCTAGAGAATGCTTTCAAGAGTATGTCCCGCCGGAGTTTCCTCGCGGAGTAGTACAAGTGTCATGCTCTTCATGGCATTATCCCGATTGTCGAGATGATTTATTCACGGGACTCCATTGCATGTGTACTATTTTGACCCGACTTTACGGCACTGTTGAGTCGCGTATTGGAAGAACGGAAAAGTGACCCTCTTCGCCCGCTTTTATTCAACCTCGCGATGTGTACCCCCCTCTGGAATATTGTAGAACATTGCCGCGACTCTAATGCGATACATGCATTCTCCGGGGATGGGAACTACATAATCAAGATTGTGTTCATCAAGTTCGTGTATCATGTCGCTACCGAGGAACATGAGAAAGCATGTGCCCAAGTACAACCCGAAAAGTCTTCGTGTATGGCACCCCTTGTTTCTGCTCTTGCTTGTGACGAGTATTGTCCTACAACAGTTTTGTCATATCCTAGCCCATTTAGCTAAGTGCTAGTATCTGACATTTTTTATTTCCTCTAAATGGTACCTGTATCTTATCGATATTCAGTTACTCTTTTATTGTCATCACGGCAGCACCAATGTATCGCCGTATTTTCCATGGACAGTACAACAGTTACTAGCAGTATCTCTTCAAGATAGTTATTTTCAAGATAGTTCAAAAAAGATAGTTCTGCGCGCTTCCGGGTTAAAAACATGGTCCGAACAAACCGCCGCCGCCAAAAGGCCAGAGCCATAGACAAGGCCATTGACGACTTTAGACAAGGTGGTGGTAGGCGGGGTTTTTGGAAATGGGCCCGCTATATTGCCAAGGGTCATCCTACGCAAAGCAACCACGCGGAACAATCAGTGCATGATCCGACGTCGGGAGTACTTCATACCGAACCGGGTGAAATTAACGCGTGCTGGGTGCGGCACTATCGGGAGCTTCTGCGAGACCCTCACCCTGCTGCGTGTAGGGCTACCATTTACCGCGAGGCATGGGAACGACGCCGAGGGGGCCGGCCCCCCTCCCCTGCGCTAGATTGGATTAATGGACCCATTGGTAGAGGGGAACGTTGCAAGGCCCTTAAAAGATTAAATAATAATAAAGCGTTAGGGGTAGATGGCATAACCGCGGAGACCTTAAAATTGGCGATATACGCCCCGGATAGCCCTTTTGGCAAATCCCTATTGGAGTTGATGAATAAGATATGGACTACTAAATGTGTCCCTAAGCAATGGTGTAGCTCCGCGGTCGTGTCAATACTAAAAAAGGGGGACGTGACCGTCATGGATAATTATAGGGGCATTTCCATTATGGGGGCTCTTATTAAACTACTAATGACGGTCGTAACCCAACGTCTTCAAGATATATGCCAAACGAATAAATTAATCCGCCGGTGGCAAGGGGGATTTATGCCAGGAGAAGAGTGCCCCTTGCAAGTCGCGAGCATATTTGATATCGCAAGCCGCCGCCAGGCGTTAGGGCGACCCACGTATGCGGGGGTTATATATTTACGGAAAGCATACGATACTATCCCTCATGAACTTCTATTTTCTAAACTAGAGGCTAATGGGATTACGGGACATATGCTATCCTTCCTGAAAGCTCTATATAGGGATAGCACTGTCCAAGTAAAAACTAGAGAGGCCCCGGGCATATTATCCGACCCCATCCCAATAGAGCGCGGACTGCGACAAGGGTGCCCAGCATCCCCAATCCTCTTTAACATATTTATTATGATATATTTGACGGGATAGAAAGATTGGGGTGCGAGGTGCCGGGTTGCGTTGACATGCTTGATTCTAGGCAACCGTTAAGGGTGCCGGGCCAATTATTCGCCGACGACACCGTGGGCCTTGCGCCATCGCTCGATAACTTGCATGCCATGTTGGCCCACTTTTCCCAATGGGCGGAGGATCACTATATGGGATTCGGTGTAAAAAAATGCGGGGTAATGGCGCTAGGCCGCCACTCCGATGTAGTCGCACTACGCGAACAAGCCGACCGTTGGCAGGTCGGGGGGGAACGGGTACCGGTTGTATCTGAGTATAGATATTTAGGCGCGTTGATAAATTCGGATTCAAGTATGCGAAATATCGTGGGCGATAGGGTAAACAAAAGTAGGCGCGCCGTTGAAGCGCTCGGCTCGGTGTTAGGAGGGCGGGATATCCCCATTAATGTACGCACCTCGGTGCTTAAGCCTGCATATTGCCGGTCCTTACTTACGGGTGTGAAGTATGGGGGATGGATTCGACTAGCGGCGTCAATAGATTACAAACTATATTAAATCAATGTTTGAGGCGCCTAGTTGGGGATGGGTGCAAAGGCCCATGGGGTGGCCACAGCGCCACTACTACGGGAGCTAGGAATAGCGCCCATAGAAGCAATGGCAGCAGCGGCTATGACTAGGGCGTTCCTTAAAGCGCCCACCCTAAATACATGCATAAGCGATCTAGTGCGCCAATCTAGTCGTATGCGCCCAAATACTTGGACGTCTGGGACCGTGCGGTGGCTGGATCGTTTTGCTAGGGCAAGCGCGGAATTAGCCCAAAACGTACGCGTCCCACCCGCTTGGAGGTCTTTGCAACCACGCGTGGCCTCTAACCTTGTTAAAGCAGCGGTATGGGGTCGATTCGAGACATCATCGTCGGCATGTACTAATACGTGGAGTATTTATTCCCATGCCTCATATGTTGGGAACCCATTGCCACAATACGGCATGGGCATTCCCGCGGGGGCCGTTGCATGGTTACACATTATGATTCAATTGCGTACGCGTGTATTTCCCACAGCCCGTCGTCTTGCCCGCATTCATGCCATGCCTGAACGTTTTCTCCATCATTGTCCTGCATGCGGCGGGGATGTTATTGAATCTATACAACATATTTTGCTTTAATGCCCACGTTGGGAATGCCACCGTCGTAATTTTGGGGCGCTAGCCCCAGATTTTAATGGTTTTGTGCGTCGTTTCGCTACAACCCCCGAAGATATAAATGCCTTACTTTTAGGCGGTGTCCCCCCTTCCCTTCATGGCGCCACCCATTTTTCAGGAAATGGGAGGTTTTTCCGGTTATGGCGCCGAGCCCTCCCTCATATTGCTTTCTTTGTAGTTCATGTATCGCACTCCCGAAATGTTTTGCTCCGTGAGATGGGCCTTGGTCCTTCTCGCATTTCTCGAATGAATCGACGCCCGGACGGGTAGGGCAGACCTTTCTTGGTCAGTGCCGGGAATGCATTCATGTTTGTTTGCATGTCACTGGAAGGTTTTAGTTGGTGAAACTCCAACACTGGCCTCGTGTGGGGTTAGCGCAGTACGGTACGGTTCTCGTACAATGGTACTTAATGCTCTCACACGAGCGTCGCCTACCCGGGAGCATGATCAAAGTTGAGTTGAGGTTTGTTTCAAACTTCTGTTCTCAGGCATGCTTGCAAAACACCGCATGTTGAGGGTGCCGGTGCGGGTTCCCTGCCAGTCCCATATCCCGGCGGCGCAAAAAGAAAAAAAAAAAGTTCTAAAAGCTTGCGTGCGATAAGGTTAGATAAACGATACAGATAATCAAAGATAATCTGTATCAATAGTAATAGTTTGGTTTAGTTAGCAGACAACACAAGCTACAAGTTCTAAGGCTGTTTCTAGAACACATGAGGCGTGGATATTTAAGACGGGGACTTACTGGCCGAGGGAGAGACCCAGACCGGTACATACCAGATTTACGCCACACCCAGATTGTAAGAAACCTTGTTCCTAAGACAATCTTACTAAGTCTCACTACGCTGTATAATTAGATCCAGAGATTAGGTTCTACTATTTGTCTAAGGTTGCCAACTTAGCCTAACCAAAGTAGCACCTCACAAGTACATTGCATGACATTGTACATGTAGTCGTTACTAATTCCAATTCTGGATGTTCCATCGGAAGGACATACATCGTGGGTTCGTCGCTACTACAGTTTTGCGAGGGTTTTGATGCGTATTGTACTAACAGTACCTCCCGGTACGCATAAGTACGCACAGTAAGTCTAACCAACAACACGACGCGCCGAACGAGGTTTCCAATTCTAAACGAGGTTTCCAATGATGGCCAAGCCACGTCGCTAGGCTATTGGTGACGGATGGAGAGCCCTAGCACATGACACGTAGACCAAGTGAGACCAGGGGCAAGCAAGCTAGGTGAAAGCTATTTAAGCCTAGTGCAGTGGAGGGAGGTGACAAAACCCTTTAACAACTCCTTTCTCCAATTACAATATATTGTTAAACAATGATTAGTTAAGCATTTTCACATCTCTTCCTCCATCTCCACTTCCACATGCAGAGATAGTCGGAGCAAGCAGAACAAAACAAATTTGCGCATAAAGTTAGTTTTGAGAAGGCCAACTGCCACACTAGTTTCGGAGCACATTGTTCGACGCACGCTTTCATTGTTGCTTGACTCATTCGACATTGTATGATTGATTTGAAATGGCTTCATTCGGACCTTATAATTACGTGGTGATCGTGATGACATTCGGCGGTTCCAAAGCCTCGGACATTATGCTCGCTTCACAACGTGAGCCTCGTATTGGTAATTCTTGGTTTCTTGCCGGTTCGATTTTACCTAATGAAGAGCATGTCGACGTTGCCGTTCGTTGGTCACATAAGGAAACTGGTCTCACTTTGACTTGTGACGACTTAACTTTGTTGAGTAAGAACCCGGTTCGAGTGTCGTTACCTTAAGGCAAACATCACCACGTTTACGTCTCTTGAGTATCGGTTCCGGTATCATTCGTCGCAGCTAATATATGCACTGCTCGTGCTAAGCTTGTGCAAGATGTTACGACACAATCGACAATTAATTCTGATGGTACTTACGTCGTTCTAGCTACGATTGACATTGCCGGTCTTTCGCTTACGCCGACTAAGAGCGTTATAAACTGGGCGACTTCTTGACGTTATACGAAAGCTTGAGTTACTTCACTTTGGCTACGTGGCTTAATGGTAAACTTCTCGTTGAGCGGTCACTACAAATCAACAACTCTGGCACGAGGACACGCCAATACCGAGGCGGTTTCCGTTCTACTCTCGTTTCTCGACTGTCGACTCTGATCATGTGTGGATGTTGATCAGATGCCACATTAATTAGCTGTGTGGTGAGACACCGACCGACTTACGTATGGGAGTTCCGGCCCCCACAACCACAGCCCACCATTTGCAGGCTTGACCGTAACTCTCAAATATACGCATCGTAAGGCTGCAATTAACTCCCGCTACCAATCATGTCGTGATGCTCGCGAACTTGAATACTTGCTCGAGGCGCAACACTAACGCTTTGCCATGCTCGGGATTAACGTCGACTCGTACAACGTTGCTGTTTTCATGACCTCTAAACAATTGGTGGCTACTTCGTCGTAAGCATCGGTATGCTATCCCAGACTCGTTTGACATTCTGGTGGAGGAGATTCGTAAAACATCTTGGTTCCCGAATATTCGAAATGACGCAATTAACTTCATGCTTGGACTTCCGCAAGGCAACCTAAGTTACGCCGACTACACTCGGTTGTTCAACGACATTTTACGAAGGTCGCGACAACCTCTCACATATGATCTTCAGTGCGTTCGATTCATCAATAGACTTGCTAATTTTCAACTTATGACCCAAGCCAAGTCCCACCGTTCGCAACATAGGGGATACACTTTACCCTTGGTGGAGCCACAAAATTTTCTAAACGACCTCGTACTGATTCACCACAAGTGGGTCGTGCTAGGTCATCATCGCCCAAGTCGACAGCCCATGGAGGTGGACAACTCACTTGCAAGCGACCTAACGACGATCCTTTGGTCGAGGCGTCGAAACGTTGGCAGCGAGGTGAGGGTTCATGGTTTGGTCGAGGTCGTAGTCGTGGCAATGACCGTGGAGGCCGTGGTGGAAGTCATGGTCGAGCCTCTCCAAACATTGGCCAGATTGACTTCAGCGTCATCGCCGGAGCTTTGACCCCACATGAGCGTAAACGTCATCAAGGGAAGGGGCTTTATTTCAAGTCCCACAAGAAGGGACATCGTCTATTCGAGTGCCCGGAGCCCAATGGCAAAGAGGCGGTTGGAGCTCCATCGAAGCAGAAATGATGGTGGCAAGGTTGCTCTTCCGACGAACTCGAGTAGGAGCATGCATCTATTGGTCGTCTTGAGACGTTGATAGCGGAATGGGTCGTCGAAACCCACTCGAAACCTCCATCGGCTGCAGTCGCGACACCTGCAAAACTAGTAGCAAGTCATCGTTGTCATAGCAAGCAAAATGGGACTCGAAAACATGTAACCAAACGTTCAATTGATTGGAAACTGGATGACTCTACTTTCGAACCTCTGCACGCACGCTTTAACTTCACTATGGAGGGTTGTGATGATAATGGGGGTCTTGATTCGCACAGTCACTCACCTCACTGTTCGCCGAGTGATTTGATCCTGAAGAGAGACTCATGTGGAGAGCGCGTGTTCATCAATCCTCCATGAGAGTGAGAAAAATATATCGGTCGTCATTTCGAGAGTTGTAGGCGTACATCTCCGACATCTATGATACATGTTTTTGTTCTTCCTAAGTGGGTTAAATTTAATGAGCTCTATCGGAATCGGGAACATACAGTTAAACGTAGGTCGTGCTTGCCCCACAAGGGGCCCGGCTGTGGTGACAAGAGAAGTGAGAGAAGAGAGATGGCGGCCGGCGATGGCACCGGCAGGGCCGGCCGACCGCCACTAATAGCGAATAGAGTACCGCTAATAGCTTAACTCTAAGTACTAGGATGACCGATAGCTACCTTGTACATAAGCACTAGGCAACGGGATACTAGTGCTAACACCCCCCTTCAAGGTAGCCGAGGTCTTGACGTCGTCCTAACTTGCGTCGAGGAAGGTGCCATCTTGGTCGAAGGTGTAGTGCTTGTACCGTGTGCCTCATACCGGGTAGTTGTAGCGACATGCGCTCACACGAACGTGCCGCTACCGGCGAGTTACAGATAATAAGCGGTTCCAAATGTAATGCGTAATGTACTAGTCTAACCTATAGCGGGAAAAAATGTCCCCGGGCGAATTAGCCGACGCATGAGAACGACCGGCGAGGAAGAAGCAAAGCCAACAAGGCCGTTAGGAGCGTGCAGGCACGCAAAAGCATAGACGGGCGCTGCTCGTGTTGACTCCCCCTTTTCGCCGTGGGAAAGTTAAGCTCCTCGCTAAGTTAAGTGAGCGTTGCGGCGTTGCCTCGTGAAAACAACAATAACAATACAATTATAGTACGGACGGGCCGAATTTTCGCGGGTTGGTTTTAACCAATCAGATCCGGTCGAGAGCATTATCGGTACGTTGGGGGCTATGTAAAACTGAAAGCATGGTGGGGCGAGCGTGGCGCTAGGCGCTTTACACACGCTCTTCTCCTTTTTACGTGGGAGATGGTAGGACATTCACGGAAAACCAACTCGAAGGCGAAGCTTGGTGTCGGTTGGACGATGAATTACTAGCGCGGCGCCGTGCGCTTTACACACGCTCCACTATTTTTTACGTGGGAGTAGGTAGGACTAGCGTGGCGCCGAGCGTTTTACACACGCTATTCTCTAGTGTGACTTGGTGGAGGGCCCACATTATAACACGTCGGAATCGGGAACGGATAGTTACACGTAGGTCGTGCCGGCACCACAAGGGGGCCGAGTGTGGTGACTAGAGAAGTGAGCGGAGAGAGATGGCGGCCGGCGAAGACACCGGCAGGGCCGGCCGACCGCCACTAATAGGGAATAGAGTATCGCTTATAACATAACACCAAGTACTAGGATGACAAATAGCTACCTTGCACATAAGCACTAGGCATCGGGATGCTAGTGCTAACAAGCTAACTCGACACTGGAAACTCTACCAAGAATTCCCATCGAGGACACAATTGTTTACTCACATGTCGTTGAACGATTCGATCCAAGAGAAGGTGATTGCTCCAGCACCGTGGCATGTTCAAGTGTGGCAAGTCGACGCTGACTTTGCTTTTAACAATCCAGCATCGACCACAGGTTTTTATGAGCCCACCTCGATACTTGAACCGTCAAAAATCCCGGAAGTGTCCATCGCTACGCTAAGATAATTTTCTCCGGAAGCTACCGCCATGTTAACGGACCTCACTGATGCTCGGCCGCTCATTCGAATTGAGCTTACTGTTAAAACCCCTAATGGCGAACAACTAATTTCTGGATTAGTCGACTGCGCTGCGATTCTTGACTTTGTATCGGAAGACTTCGTGAGACGCTTTGCTTTACAAACTGGTAAGTCTCAGACCAAGACTCCCGATCAACTTGCCAATGGTCAACGTGTGACGGCTTCTATTGTCTGTGACATCACCTTCGAGCTAGCTCGTCACGAGTTTCAACGGACTTCTTACGTTGTACGTGATTTACACGCTGCTGAGTTGGTGCTTGGTTTACCATGACTTGACAAAGAGCATGCCTCTTTAGAGTTCGGCACAACGAGTGTTTTTACGCTGCTGGGTGGAACAACGGTGGAGACAAAAATCGATGAGCGACGTGTTAAGTGTCCGCTAATGTCGTCTTGCACGATTCAGAAACTCATGCGCAAGACGCGCCGCAGCAAGGGACGTAACGCTGAATTTCATATGATTGATATCCCGCCAACACCGGAGCAGCCGGCGGAATTTCACTATGGAGAGGAACTTACTGCATAACATCGTGAAAAATTCTGGTTGTTCCTATATGATGACATCCCAGAATTACTGCAACCTGTGGATCCCCCGCATGTAAGCCGGCATTGGGATCATCCCATTGACACAAGTGACCCGGTGAAGCGTCAACGTCTAAATATATTGTCACCCGCATTGAGCTTAACCGTTAGCTCAAAGACGCAATGGAGACTAGTTTGATTTGACAGTGAATTCTGCTCCCCAATTCTATTTGTGCGTAAAGTTGATGGCTCGCTACGATTGTGCATTGACTACCGTGGACTTAAAGAAGTTACGCGTAAAGACGCTTACCCACTTACAAGTGCGGATGACACACTCGATGAGCTTAAGGACGCAAATTTTTACACTCATCTTGACCTCACGTCCAGTGTGGAAGGTGGGGGTTCTTCTCGGGCCGTGACACGCCTACATACCATGATCGGACTCACCGGGTATCGAACCCGCGACCATTTGCGTATTAGGCGTGCGCTGTACCGGCTCACCGAAAAAGCATAGTTGACATATGTGGCCACAAAGCACATATGTACCAAACTACGACACTACCACGGCCCCCTCCGGACTCTCCCTGGACCGCAGCCCGGCTCCGAAACCAATGTGGAAGGTGGGGGTTCTTCTCGGGCCGTGACACGCCTACATACCATGATCGGACTCGCCGGGTATCGAACCCGCGACAATTTGCGTATTAGGCGTGCGCTTTACCGGCTCACCGAAAAAGCATAGTTGACATATGTGGCCACAAAGCACATATGTACCAAACTACGACACTACCACGGTCCCCCCCAGGACTCTCCCCGGACCGCAGCCCGGCTCCGAAACCAATGTGGAAGGTGGGGGTTCTTCTCGGGCCGTGACACGCCTACATACCATGATCGGACTCACCGGGTATCGAACCCGCGACAATTTGCGTATTAGGCGTGCGCTTTACCGCCGGCTCACCGAAAAAGCATAGTTGACACATGTGGCCACAAAGCACATATGTACCAAACTACGACACTACCACGGCCCCCTCCTGACTCTCCCTGGACCGCAGCCTAGCTCCGAAACCAATGTGGAAGGTGGGGGTTCTTCTCGGGCCGTGACACGCCTACATACCATGATCGGACTCACCGGGTATCGAACCCGCGACCATTTGCGTATTAGGCGTGCGCTTTGCCGGCTCACCGAAAAGCATAATCGACACATGTGGCCACAAAGCAAATATGTACCAAACTACGACACTAGCTTCTAGCAAGCTCGAATGCGTGATAAAGACATCCACAAGACGGCGTTTCAAAGACATGATGGCCTTATGAAGTGGGTCACCATGCCGTTTGGACTGTGAGGTGCTACTTGGTTAGGCTAAGTTGGCAACCTTAGACTAATAGTAGAACCTAATCTCTGGATCTAATTATACAGCGTAGAGAGAATTAGTAAGATTGTCTTAGGAACAGGGTTTCTTACAATCTGGGTGTGGCGTGATTCTATTATGCACCGGTCTCTCACCTCTACCAGTAAGTCCCCGTCTTAAATATCCACACCTTAGGTGTTCTAGAAACAGCCTTAGAACATGTAGCTTGTGCTGTCTGCTAACTAAACCAAACTATTACTAGTGATACAGGTTAACTCAGGTTACATGTACCGTCTATCTAACCTTATCACACAAGCTCTTAGAACTATCTAGAAAAGAACTATCTAGAAGAGATACTGCTAGTAACTCTGTACTGTCGAGGGAAAATACGGCGATACAGTTGTACTGCCGTGATGACAATAAAAGAGTCACTGAATATCGCTAAGATACAGGTACCATTTAGAGGAAATAAATAATGTCAGATACTAGCACTTAGCTAATTGGCTAGGATATGACACTCTCCCCTCCTTAAGCACCAGCGTCCTCGCTGTGCAGTACTCAGGGTCTTGGTTTCTTGGGGGTTCTTGTAGGCCAGCGATTGCGAAATCTGACAAAGTCAGGGGTGCCAGAAAATTCTCGATAAACATCCGTTCGAAGAAATTCGGAAAAGATGCTTAAGTGGTTGACTCCTCGCATGGGTTCCCAAGTGTCCTCGCTAGGTACGTTGAACGGTGCTGCCCAGCGGACCTTAAACAAAAGTCCCGTGCCATTGGAGATAAAAGCCACGTCGACTATTTTGTCGACTTCAAATCGCTTCGCATCGTGCACAATCGGAATTGGCTGCGCACTGTTGGCCTGTTCTGGTTCTGAATTCCATTTTTCCAGTTGACTGGCATGTACAACATCGTGAATCCGTACTCCAAGGGGTAGCTTAAGCCGAAATGCAACCGGGGAAACTTCCTCCGTAATGAGAAACGGTCCAATGTAGCGGTCGCGTAGTTTAGAACATGGCTGTTGTACAAACCGTAGATTTGTCCCCTTGAGCTTAACCTTGTCGCCAACTGTAAAAGGTACTTGTAACCGGTGCCGATTTGCAGCGTCTTGCATGTGTGCCTGGGCTGCTTTGACGCAGTCGTGGGCAAATCTGTGCATCTCGACAAGAATCTTCACTTGCTCCGGTAAAGTACGGCTAGGCTCGTTATCTTCAAATGTAGCCGTCGTTGGAGATGTCGGCTCAAATCCTAGCGTCGCCTTAAATGGAGACATAGTCGTTGACGTAGAAACCGCTGCGTTGATCGCGAGCTCCACGTTGGTAAGGTGTTGAACCCAGTCGTCGTGCAAGGGGTGCACATAGCATCGTATGACTTGCTCCCATGTCTGGTTTACTCGTTCAGTTTGGCCATCTGTCTGGGGGTGATAGCTCGTAGAGATATTAAGCTTGGTGCCAACAGCCCTAAATAGGGTTTGCCAGAAGTCGCTCATAAACCGGGGATCTCGATCGGATATTAATTTCCGTGGTAAGCCAAAATGCCGAAAAACAGCGCGGTGCATATTTTTTGCTAATTGTTCCGCTGTAATCGTTTTCGTAATTGGCTCGACAATCGTCCGTTTCGTAAGCATACATACGAATACCACCACAGCATCATATCCATCGCACTCAGGAAGGTCCGTAATCAGGTCAAGCGATACATGCTCAAAGGGCCTGGTCGGTACCTCATGCGATTGAAGGAGTCCACAAGGCTTGTGTCGCGCTGCCTTATTGCGTTGACAGGTAACACAGCTGCGTACATAGTGTTGTACTGTCCGCTTCATGTTAGGCCACCAAAACGTCCGGGTTACTGCTGCCAATAGTCGAATAATACCAGGGTGTCCCGCGGTTGGTGCGTCGTGTAGTTCGTACAGTACTCTTGATCGCAATGTAGAGACGTTTGGAACATACAGTCTTGTTCCGTAGGCGTACAAGAGTCCATTAGATTGACGTACCAGCCAGGTAGGCAGAGATTTCCGGGTAAGCAGATATTTGTCCGAATCGTAAGCGCTTTTGATTTCCGCATGAACTCCAGAGTCAGGATGTAACCGGGATTCCAGGGAAAAAATCTGCGCGTGTAACTCGCATTCTGCTTCGTCGTTGGTCCAATCGCGTAACAGTTGCAGCTTATGTAATGAGTCCTTCAAGTCAGGTCGGCGAGACAGAGCGTCTGCCTGGTTGACTGCTCCCTTCTTGTATACGATGTCCATCTGTCGCTGGCCAGGTGCTAGAACTTGAAGCCATCGCACCTGTCGAGTAGACAAATCGCGCTGCCGAAAGAAGTGTCGCAACGTGTCGTGGTCCGTAATTACTGTAAATCCCGCCGCGCCATCTAAGTAGCAACGGAACTTCAGTAGAGCGTCGCGAACTGCCAGTAGCTCTTGTTCGTGGACAGGATAGTGTACCTCATGCTTGTTCATCCTTCGAGCATGGTACGCAACATGTTGTAATCCAATACCTTGGTCTTGTAACAACACAGCTCGTACTGCAAATCCAGAAGCATCCGTGTACAGTGTGTACCTTGCATTAGGAGAAGTGTCAGGAATTACCAGTACAGGTGCACGTACCATCGCGTCTTTAATTTGCTCGAATGCTGACTCGGCTTGAGGAGTCCAGCGAAATTCCGGTGTTTTCTTGGTCAGGTCCGTTAATGGGGTTGCTAGGGTTGCGAATTGGTTGATAAACCTCCGGTAATATCCAGCAAGTCCCAGAAATCCACGTACTTCAGTCACAGATTTCGGTCGGGGCCAATTATGTACTGCCTCAACCTTGTCGGGGTCCATTCGGATCTGTCCAGCTTCCACCACATGCCCAAGAAAATTGACGCTCGATCGTCCGAAGTAACACTTAGAGAGTTTGATATGCAACTGGTGTCGCTGCAGCTCTCGTAACACGAGTCGAATATGCTCGAGGTGTTCGTCGGCCGTCTTACTGTAGATCAACACGTCGTCCAGATATACCACGCAGAACTTGCCAAGATACGGGGCCAAAACTCGATTCATCATCGCTTGGAATCCAGCTGGGCCATTACAAAGTCCAAAGGGTAGAACGCAGTATTCGAACAATCCGTAATGAGTTCGGAATGCTGTCTTATGTATGTCGCGCTCCTTGACTCGAACTTGATGATAGACTTTATACAGGTCCAGCGTGCTGAAATAGTGAGCCCCATATAGCGAGTCGAGTAACTCATCAATCCGGGGTAACGGTGTTCGGTCTTTCCTCGTGAGGTCGTTGAGTTTCCGGTAGTCTACGCACATACGCATGGTACCATCCTTCTTGCGTACAAATAAAATCGGGGCACCGTACGGGGATTTAGACGGACGAATCCAGCCTTTTGCGAGTAAGTCTTGCAACTGTACTTGAACCTCCCGGAGTTCTGCTGGTGACATACGGTACGTTCGCTCCTTGGGTGGTTCATCGCACTCCAAATTAATTTCAAAGTCACACTCGCGAGTTGGCGGTAGACCGTCAGGCTCCTTGATAATGTCCGTAAACTCATTCAGGGAATCTCGTAACGAAGTCGTCCATTCAGGTGATTGGTCAGTGTTGATGTCGTCGACCTCGTCCTGTACTTCTCGTAGTCCAATCACGAAGAGGTCCGCTGGTTGTTGTCTAAGCAGCTTTGCCATCGCATCCGCCTCCAAGTGATGTATTGTCACAGGTACGGTGTACTCGTCGCCAGACACCATAGCTTCGCCAGTTTTACGGTCGCGAATCGTTTTAGTAGACCAATCTATATCCGGGTTGACGGCTTGTAACCAAGGTTGACCGAGGATGATGTCGAATTTATCCAGCTCCGTCGTAATTGCGTCCAAACGTATGTCCAGGGTCCCTACTGTGAGCACTTCATTCCGTAGTCGCTGGCGAGTGGTAGTTGTACTACCATCTGCCAATTTTATCCGGTATTTCTCTCCAGTAACCGTCGGGATGTGATGCTCCCGTACCCACTCAGCCTTGCAGAAATTTTCCGAAGCGCCAGAGTCAACCAAAATACGGCATCGATGTCCGCGTAAGGTGCCTCCCAACACTAACAGACTTGTTCCAGACTGGGTTGTGGATACATGTAGCGTCGCAGGAACACTGTCTTCTAGTCGGACGTTCTTGTTCATCCACCCGTCGATCGGTTTCCCAAAAGTCTCGTAACTAAGAGGGGACTGCTGTTCTCCACAGACTAGATAACCCGTACGCCGTGCCGAAATTAATTCCTTCCAGGTAGCCCATACTGCCGAAGAAGTTGACGTAGCGTCCGGTATCGATCCGGGTCGAACGCGAGCGATATACACGTAGTGCTTATTTTGTCCGGAAGACTCCGTCCCTAAAAGGCGTAAATTTGTTTTGCTCACCTTAAATCCAATTGTCTCCGTAAGAGCTCGCACTGCTGTGTATTCCGGGGTCGCGTCTTCAATCTCCTGTTTGCCACCAGGAAACCAGACCATGCCATTGTCCTCTTTCGCTACTAACACTCGTCGGCCATCGGTAACAAGAGTCGTCGAGTGAGTCCAGTAGGTCTTCGGGGGATTCTGTAGATTCTGAGGCACAAATCGAACTCGATCGGTGTCGTCGACGTAGACTTGCGTCGTCCATCTTGTCGGTCCAACATCTTGCCTTCTTCCTTATATTCCATCGTTCGTGGGGCAGGTAAACACATGTTCTTTCGCCGCCAGCTCGTCGACAAGTCGGAAATTTCGCAGCAGCTTGAACCATGGTTTTGCCCTCCATTTTGGAACCACTATAACCGCTCGCAGATGGGGATGAAGCAGTTTACTCCGCAAATAATGGCCCAAAAAATCTTCCAATTCATTAAATGGCGCATTTAGCCAAATTCTCCGGTACTTCTGTAAATCTCTCTCCTGAAACGGGCGCGCCGGACAGCAAAAATCCTCCGCCACTTGAGAATTAAGGCCGTCATTATCGCTAGCTCCATCTAAGTCGAAAGGTCCGTAGGTCTGAGAGTACTTCAGGAAATACTCCCTATTCATCATCCAGTCGCTAAAGTCCTTGCTCCTAAAGACTGGCCTCAATGTCGTTTGAGGTAACGGGTCTCGTACTTCTTCTGTTCTGGTCTCTTCCTGAGTCGCTGTAGGAGACGAAACCTCATCCTGCAGCTTGCCGCGAGCTGCCGACTCAGGTCTCACTTTCCCGGCCGGGATTTCCTCGTTCTGTCTTTCTTCTTGTTCTTTCTGTCTGGGCAGTCGATAGCGATGTGTCCCTTCTTGTGGCAAATGAAGCACTTGCCCTCCTTCTTAAATCTGTCGACCTCCTCTTGAGTGAGGCGTCTAATCTCGTACAGCTCCCGCGGCTTTTCTTCGGTCGCGCCATGCGAATCTTCCTCCGACTCACTGTCGATCTCCTCCACTGCCTCTGAAAAGTCGCTGTCTTCTTCGATGGCGTTCAATCGGCCTGTCGAGCGTTGGGTCGTCTCAATCTTGGTCTCCGCTGCCTCCGCTCGCAGAGCTGCTTGAATCGCCTCGTGTAGGGTCTTAGGGTTTTTCAGGGCAACCTCCTTATGAATCGAGGGTCTCAAACCGCGCTGGAAATCATGTACGTTATCTTCTTCGTGACGGTGAGGAAGCTCCAATAATTGTTCTCGAAAATAGTTCGCGTACTTCAGGACCGTGGTTTTCTGTCTCGCTTTGTCCAAATTCAATCTCGCTTGTTCCGCCGGTGTTCTTCCGCAGAATTCCTGAATTAAGGATTTCTCCATCTCAGAAACTCCGGAAAATCCTCCACCGACTTCATCTCCAGTCTGCGCAACTTGGGAGTACCACCACTTCGATAGTGGTCCTTCCAAAAAGCCAGATACCCAGTACACTCCTCTTTGCTCTTCAGGGTTAACGCTGTGATACCGTAGATACCCTCGTGCATGTCGGAACCAGTTTCTCAGTTCGTCGATGTTAGTCGTAGCGATGCTCTTGATCTTGGCTGGTTTGACATCGTTCGGCATCATGCTTGGCATCACTCGCGTCCTCTCCGATCTCAATTGTTCTCCTCGAAGAAAATTCTCCGTTTCTCGGCTTCTGTTCACTCGTCCTTCAAAATGTCTGAAACCGTTGTCGACGTGGTCACGCAGTTGAGATAGCTCAGTCGAAAAAGTGTCAACTCGGTTACTTAGTCGTTGTAGCATCTCGGTGACGTGTACCGACATAGGCTCCATCGTGGGACTCGATCCTTCTCGCACTGTCTGTCTTCTACCATCTGTCGACGTCGGCTGTGTCGGCCCAGAAGGCGCCCCCTCTGGTCGACCATCAACTTCCTCTGGTAGTCTCTCTCCTGCTCGGTTAGACATCTTCGTCTCGTCTAGCTGTTCTGAGGCTCCAAAACCACGTGTGAGGTGCTACTTTGGTTAGGCTAAGTTGGCAACCTTAGACTAATAGTAGAACCTAATCTCTGGATCTAATTATACAGCGTAGAGAGAATTAGTAAGATTGTCTTAGGAACAGGGTTTCTTACAATCTGGGTGTGGCGTGATTCTATTATGTACCGGTCTCTCACCTCTACCAGTAAGTCCCCGTCTTAAATATCCACACCTCAGGTGTTCTAGAAACAGCCTTAGAACCTGTAGCTTGTGCTGTCTGCTAACTAAACCAAACTATTACTAGTGATACAGGTTAACTCAGGTTACCTGTACCGTCTATCTAACCTTATCACACAAGCTCTTAGAACTATCTAGAAAAGAACTATCTAGAAGAGATACTGCTAGTAACTCTGTACTGTCGAGGGAAAATACGGCGATACAGTTGTACTGCCGTGATGACAATAAAAGAGTCACTGAATATCGCTAAGATACAGGTACCATTTAGAGGAAATAAATAATGTCAGATACTAGCACTTAGCTAAATGGCTAGGAAATGACATGGACAGTGCAATGCACCGGCTTCATTTCAGCGAATGATGAATGGCATCTTACGCGACTTGTTACATGAATTCAAAATACTGTCTACCTCGACGGCGTTTGTGTCTTCAGTCGCACGTTGGAAGATCAAGTCGAGCACATGCGTTTTATGATATTCAACGCTTGAACGAGGAGGGCTTGAAGTTACGCCTAAAAAAGTGCTACTTCGGACTTCAAGAGATGGACTACCTGGGTTACATTAGAATCTCATGTGGAAAAATCTTCATTTCAACAAAGAAAGTCGAGGTCGTTGTCGACTGGCCAATACCTTCGACGCGAAAAGAGGTTCGCAGTTTCGTGCAATTCCGCAACTCTTACGCCATATTTACTCATCACTTTAGCAACCTTGCGGCACCACTGACGGACTTATTGCGGAAGTCCTTGCCACTGAAGGTTTAATTGACGCTTGCATGTTTGAGAGCCTTTGAGACTCTCAAGTTACCGCTCATTTCAGTGCCATGCGTGATCCTTCCGGAGGTTATTAGCTCGGACGCGCCGTTCACCGTAGGTACATATGCTTCGACAATGGGGATTTAAACAATCTTGTTGCAAGATCAAGGAGGGGGACTTCAACAACTCTCTTACATGGCGCGTAAGTTGAATCCACCCGGACGTGGCAACACCTACTCTGCATACGATTATTGATGGTTTGGCCGTATGCGACGTAGTCAAGCATTAGAGGTGTTACCTTGAAGGGTGCTCTAAGTTCCTTGTCGTAGCAAACCACGACACACTACGACATCTCCTCAGGCAACCGAACAACATGTTGAAGAAGCGGCAAGCACGTTACATTAGACTTGAAACCGCTTGTGGGTTCGAAGTCGCTTGCATATCGCACGGGAGCCCTGAACGAAGCCGATCCGTTAAGTCGGCGACCATACTTCGTACCTCAAGCCACAATCCTCTTACTTTGGGATGGCGAGGATCCGTCAGGTGAAGAATTACGACGGAAGTCCCAACCGCTGTTAGACGACGCACAAATAAACATAATGACTGTTCACGCGTTGCGGTTGAGCCTTGAGTTCGCCGATCTCATTCGCTAGGGGTACTCCCAAGACCCGTTGTATGGGGACGATGGGTAGTGGACGAAAGACAGCCGGATAGAAGCCATAGATGGGTACTTTTGTCGTCTCGACTCCCTTTGCGTCCCGCGGAGCTTTTAACTCCGACTTTGATCACATAGTTGCACGACATTTCGTCATGTGGTCATAAAGGAATTTCTAGAACTTCTGCTAAAGCGCTCGACGGATAATGGTGGAAACGAATTCGCCATGACGTGAAATAGTTTGTGAGCGCTGCGTCGTGTGTCGACGAGCAAAGTTTGAACCACATATGGCTGCGACTCATTACCCTTTACCTTTTCTTTCCACACAAACCGTTTCACACAGTTAGTCTTGACTGCTTAACACACTTACATGTGAGGCATAGTATTGACAGTGTGTTGATTGTGGTCGACCATATGACTCGGCTTGCCCACTTTCTGCCGTGCACAGAGACCGTCACAACAAAAGAAAATGCTAATTTGCTTTTCACATGGAGTCTACCGGTTAGACGGACTACCTCGAGTGCTAGTCAGTTATCGTGACCCGAACTTCGTTAGTGGTTTTTGGGAGACGCTTTGGGGACGTCTTGGAACGCGACTCAACATGTCTTCCAGTCGACACCGAGAAACGGATGGACTAGCTAAGCGCGTTTAGCGCACGTTTCATGAGCTTCTACGTTGCTTTTGTTGCTACGATGGAACAAACTATATTTACCGGTTGCCTCAAGTGGAATTCGCGTACAACGCAACTCGCCGAGTACATATTGAACACATCACTCCCTTCTTGGCCAACTTTGGGTTCTCTCCTTAGGAGCCCCCTTGTCTTATGTTTAGCATGCGGCCTTCAATCCAGGTTTCTTAAGACGCGCCAGTGCGGCTATGATTGTTGCAAGAGGTGCACGCCCTTGTACGCTGGGTGTTACGTATGAGATGCAAGCTCGTTCAGAACCGTCACTAGCCCCACACAACTTGTTCGAGGAGACAAGGTGACTATTGTTACAAAGCACCTCTTCTTACGTGGGCAACCAAACAGCAAGCTACGTGACCGAGACCTTGGACCTTTTATAGTGGAGGAGCATATTGAGAAATGCAGTTACAGATTGAAACTTCAAGCAACAATACGCGTACACCCGATGTTTCACGTCAACCATTTACGACCATGCTCTACAACTTCGCTGCGACAAGCTGTCTCGGTTAGTGCTCTAGAAGTTGATGATGAGGAGTTTTGAATCTCTCCCATCTTTGTCGTGTGCATTAAGTCGTTACATAGACGTCGAGGCAAATATTTGCTCTTCATGACGCACTCCATTGATGACGAATTTCCACTTGTCTAACACCGGCCGAGCGAAAACCATCGAACAACTTCGTTACAAGATGTCTTGGAGACGCCACAAGGGCATACAATTTGCCAATACTCATGCGACATGCGTACATTGACTTAATGCAAGCTCACCTAGCGCGCATTTCAAAGTCCCACTTAATGATTCCGTAAAGGAGCTTAGATCACGGAGGTCTGCCTCGCGGCTGTCCTCAAGATCTGTCAAAAGGGGGGGTACGAGTGTGACGATTACAATCGTGCAACACTTTGAAATGAATTGAAAATGTTTACAGCAATACCAGAATTAACCGGTTGCTGTCTCTGGGCCCCCCCTGCTTGTGCATAGTAGACTTATTTAGCTAGAGCTAGACCGTGAACCACTAATCCCAACCTCTCCATTGGCAATGACGATGCCGTCTTAAACATACACGTAACTAGGTATTTCGTTATTTAGTTAGTTAGTTAGTTAGTTTAGTTAGTTACACGTAACTAGGGAGAAGGGGGCTGCATCGTTGTCCGTGTGTGTGTGTGTGTGTGTGTGTGTGTGTGTGTGTGCGTGCATGTATGCGTGTGTGTGTATGCGTGTGTGTCGATATTGTTTGTGTCTGTATGATTGAGTGTGTATGTTGGAGTGCAGAGATAAGATGTGCAAGTATGTGTGTGCGTGTGTGTGTGTGTGTGTATGTACTTGATATATACGTAATTTTTTGGATACAATATGAAATTAAAAGTGTCGCTAGTCTCCACGATACGCGACCTGCTCCAGCCGCTGCGGGGATGCTCATCAGCGAGGCTAGTCAGCTTGAGCTGGTCGAGGTGAACGTGCTTGACCTCGGGTACCATGCGACTCCGGTCGTGCCGGAGCTAGGAGGAAAGGCATGTGAAAAACCCCCTCGCTCAGATCTTCGTCGGTCCCGTCTCGATCCGTGCTCTTCCCCGCCCGAGGTAGTAGTTGCTCCTCCCGACGCACTTCGCCACCTAACCGACTCTTCCCGCCTCCTTCGGGGGCAAGGAAGAGAAAATAACTAAGTTGCATACGGTGTCCGGCTGGCTCTCTTGCCCCCGTGCCAGATGTTCTCATGTCCCATGTCCTTGTTCCGTCTATCTCCAACACCCATATGATCGCGTTCTGGCCGGCCGTACCCTCCCCCGGTAATTTACGTTGTTAGGGTGCAGCCTTTACGAGCAATGTGCCGTTACGATAACCCTAGGCACACTGCCGGAGACCGCCTGTCGATAGCCGGGTACCGACTAGGGGAGGGGTGGGTCGGACACATGGATCGAGTCGCCGAACCGCAGAAGATGTTGGGTACGGGAATATGTTTCCAAAAGCCCCCCGTACCGGGTTTTCCCGGCGGCGGTCGATCCTAAGGATCGCCGCCGCTAGACCGTGCCGCTCATCCGACCGCGACCCACCTCCGTCTTGCGTAGCTTCAGGCCTCGCCCCCGGGGGGGTAGACTTAAAAGTCTCGCATGGCTGGCGGATGCTAGCGAGTGCCGTGCCCTAGCGCTGCTTCCCAGCTGTCCACCGCCAGTTCCAACACCCTCGTCCCGCCGCTGATCCGTCCGTACCCTTCCTCGCCAAAATAACAATACGCAGACATCGTCCCCGCCGTGACGGGAGAGTATATGTGAGTATTTAGCTGCTGAAAAAACATAGCGGACTGGCCGAGCGGGAGATCCCTGTGTTGGTGTACGGCTATAATGTTTTTCCAAAACCCTCCGTACTGGGCTTCCTGACAGCTGATGATCCCGCGGATCGCAGCTGTCGGTAACTCGTTCAGCCCCCTCCCGTGCCAAGCGTGGCACGGCTACGGGGTTACTAGCGCCCACCGCGTGGAGGTAGAGGTAGGTGCCGAAGGGCCAGCGAGCGCACCCCTCTCCGGGGCCGCCGCCGCTACGCTGCCGGCGGGCGCCGTGCAACACTACATTGCAACACTACACGTACTCGCTACTAATTTCAATTCGTGCTTTTCCACATCGGAAGGACGCAAATCATTGATACGTCGCTAGTTCATTTTTGCGAGGGTTTTGATGCTTATTCTACTACTTGTACCTCCCGGTACGCATAAGGACGCACATTAAGTCTGGCCGACAAGACCATGCGCCGAACGAGGTTCCCAATGCTAAATGATGTTCCCAATGTTGGCCGAGCCGCGTCGCTAGTCTGTTGACGACGGTTGGAGAGCCCTTGCACCTGACACGTAGACCAATTGAGAGAAGGTGCAAGCTAGCTAGGTGAAAGGTATTTAAACCTAATGTATGAGAGGGAGGTGACAGAACATTTTGTACAATTCGTTTCTCCAATTACAAATATTATTAAACACTGAATGGTTTAGCATTTTCACATTTCTTTCTCCATGTGCACTTCCACGTGCATGGACAAGAGCAACAAGGAAAACATGACAAATTTGTGCATGCAACTAGCTTTGAGAAGGTCAACTGGCACATACCCTTGTTGACGAGGGCTCCCGCCGGCGGCGCAGCGGCGGCGGCCCCGGAGGGGGGTGCGCTCGCAGGCCCGTCGGCATCCCCTCTCCTCCCCGTGGTGGGCGCTACAAACCCGTAGCCGTGCCATGCTTGGCACGGCAGGGGCTAAGTTGGCCAACACCTCGATCCGCGGGATCAGCAACTGTTAGGAAAGTCTTGCACATAGGGCTTTTGAAAAAACAAATTGTGCGATACCGGCACCAAGATCTCCCGCTCGGGCCGTCCGACATGTTTTTCGCATTCAGATACTACAAAGCACAGTCCAACTTCGAGGGGGTGGGGCATGTACTAAAGGAGCGTTTGATGGCGAGGAGAGTACGGCCGGATCATCGGAGGGAGGCGGGTGTTGGAGCTAGAAGTGGCCTGCCGGAAAGCAGCGCCAAGAAGGGGCGCTCGCTAGCCGCCGACTAGCCATGTGCAAGTGAAAACTTTCTAGGGGTGAGGCAAGACATGGCATAGGCCGGTGGCCGGTCGCAAGAGGAGGAGCGGCTATGTGAGGAGGCGGCGATCCTAAGGATCAGCCGCCGCCTGAAAGCCTTGTATGGAGGGCTTTTTGGAAACTAAACTAATGTACGTACCCGGCGCCGAGCTAGTTGGGGAGCAACACTAGGGTAGGGCGCTCACTAGCGAGCCGCCACGCCGACAGGTTACATCTCACGGGGGGGGGAGTAAGCTCGGGCGGCAAGGAGGCCAGTCGCGACGGAAGGAGCGACAAGATCTCGCGACGACGACCCTCCGGGTCGGCGCCGCCGAAGAACCCCGTATTGAGGGTTGTGACTAATTTCCGTGCACCCGCGGCCCGACGGATCCGGCTACGGTGACCTGACCCCCCCCCTCCTCGACACCCACTACCCGGATAGACGAGACCCTTGCGGGGGGGGGCGGGTGAGCGCGGAGGCCCCAACTTCAACAAAGTCTGCTAGGTGGATGCGCGATCAGAGGGGGGAGGGTACGGACGCATGCCGGACTACGTGACAGGTACCCGGGTATCAGATAGAGAAAAAACGGGGAAATAAGCGGGGAAAATTCAGGCGCGGAGGCAAGAGCGCCCATTTTTCTATGTGTGTGTGTCTCGGTCCCCCCCACCTGCCCTCGAGGTGACGGGGGACCTTGACAAGGAGGACCGTCGCGTCGGTGGGCGCGGCGACGACCTTGGCGGGGCTTACGGGATGGGGCGGCGGGATCGACGAGTGACCACGCGAGGAGGTTTTTTTTGCCAGCCTTTCCCCTCCTTTCTTCGGCAAGACCGAAGTCACGCGGGAGCTAGATCAGGTTGGCCCGGCGTCCCTCCCGAACGCCGACCGGCCTCGGCCGGTCGGCACCCCGGTTCGGTGGGAGCGGGCCGAGCATCGTGAAGGTCGAGCAGCAGCTTAGTTTTGCATTTCTCGACAAGTGGATTAATTTTTTGATCTGTTTTTCTTGATTACACAATGATCACGCTGTTACGGCTTAGGCGGGGGGGCTGTGGCAATTACTGCGATTGCTTACAGTTTTTTTAACTCCCGAGGAACATCGACGCACAGTGAAGCTCGGTGTGTCGATAGAGGTGTACCTGGTCGAAGAGACCCGGGCTAAACTCGCTTATGAGTCATGAATGGCTTGGTAGAGAGGCCCGAGAGACAACAGTCGGTCCAGTTTGCTGGCACATGTTTCAATCTCAATTTCAATTGTTGACGAGATTTGGGAGTTCGTCCCCGTCGTTTCGGGTACTCGTCCCGTACGCGCCCCCATGCGACGGACTTCTCGATAGCGGACGGACCTCCGGTGTCCCACAATATAATCTGTGTCCACTCTTGGCTTCAAGACTCGGTCGCGGCGCAACAAAATGGGACCAAATTGTGGACTTCTCTGCATAGGAATTTGGAGGCGCGCACTCAGCATGTCGCCTCATGATAATGTGTGCGGTACGCCGCTATGATTTTCTGCTCCGCACCCTCCCCCATAATAGCTGTCACCCGTACATCGCTACCGAGGATAGTGTTGTTTGGCATGATGTCTTTCATATTTTTAGGGTTCCCCCGGAGGTGGAGACACATGATCAAATTGACAGCGCAACACGTCAATTCCCTCTCCCCACGGAGTTTGGGGGCCTTAACGTGCCGTCGCTTGCGCTAGATGTTGGACCAACCCATCACGCTTGATTCGACGCGACCTTCGCCAGCCTTATCACTGATTGCGAATCTAATTCGCTATGTCCTTTGTACAATATCATCCGTCATGAACTACAAATGTTGCTACCTCCACGAAACCTTGGGCGGTACAGTTGCGCGAGTCCTACGCCACTACCTCCCGTATGGGTGGGTTTTTAGATGCCGACTTCGCGGTTCTAGCCACTACATTCGACAAATATATTTAGGATGACGTGGGTCCGATGTTGACGTTGTCCCCTCACATGCCGCCTCGCCGGCCGTGCTGGCCCCGCGCATGACTTTCTTGCAAATCCCGACCCTCGGTGCTCTTACGCGCCGGGGTGACACGATGGGGGGCATTTCGCGTACTCTTAATGCTCGTGATGTTCTCGACCTCTTGGCCTTATGTGGTCCCTCACCCTCGGATTACATGCGTGTTGTTTCGGGAACCGGCCGTGGGGCTTTGGCTATATTTTTTGCTTTGCATGAGTAAAGCTTCCGTGTTAACTCGGATTGTTACACAATGGCGGCACATTGGGTGCTCGGCCTCACGCCGGGCCACGCTTCTCATGTCCGGAAGTGTCCGCGATGCAATGAGTCTCCGGGTGCTCTCCTTGCTCTGGCTCCTCATCCACGACCTTGTCTTCTCCCATGTCTGGGGAGCGGACGCCAATCTCCATGCTTATGGATCACATCCCTAGATGTCTTTGCTCCCATTATGTCATTCGGCTCCATGATTGCATTGTTCATGTTTTGGAGGAGGTCATGGCTGAAGCGGGGGCAATTAAAGGGAGGGAGTTGCATATGGAGATTCGCCGAGTCCGGTCTGAGGCCTCCCGAGATCGCCATGGGGATGTCGTGCATTTGCATTTTGCGGCTCCGCATAAGCACTTGGTTGTGAATGCTACGGTCACTAGCGCGCGCGTGAATTCCTACGTTCCGGATGTAGGGGCCTCGCTTCCACTCCCTAGTAGTCGGGCGATGGGGGCTCGACAAGACGACCTTCGCAGTTCGTCCTTCCTTGGCACGTCTTCCATCGAGTCCGTTCATGAATGTTAACCCTTTGCTCTTGAGGACGGAAGCCGGTTGGCTCCTATTGCGGTCGACCTTGTTGATCGCTTGGCCATTTTGGTGGCATTTCGACATTTCTCAAGCATAGGTGCGGCGGACTCTCGCTATAAACGGTCTGACAGTTAGTTATGCCCGCATGAAGTTTGTACGGCGGTCTACATTTGTTCCCTTCCGTCGACTTCTTGGGGAGGTGCGTCGTGAGTTCATGCAACGCGTTTATGTTGTTCGTCATGGCGCGCTAAATTCCTATCTTCGTGATTAAGGCTCCGAATCAAATGTCGATTAATGATCAGTAATCGATGCATCGGCGTTTTTGCAATTAATCAATTATCGATCTTTAGGCATTACAAGTATCGGATGCATTGATCTTGAAAGCTCGAGTTATCAAATGCATCGATATTTTAAGGCTTGACTTATTAGATGCGTCGATATTTTAAGGCTTGACTTATCAGATGCACCAATCTTTAGTGCCGCGATTTATCAGATGCTTAGATCTTAAGGCCGCGATTTATCATATGCACCGATCTTTAAAGATTAATTAGTGCAGCGATTTATCATATGCACCGATATTTTGGCCGGAATTTATCATATGCATCGATATTTATTTATCGTTATTTCTACTGTTGATTATTTATTTTTTTCGCCGCCGCCACCGCATGCGCATGTGCGGCTGAGCTTGGGTCGGGAGCCCGCGAGCACGGAACTTGGTAGCGGTGAGCGTGACGCATGCACGCCTATTCGTGTTTGCTTTTGTCTCGGCGCTCTCCTACGGTGTGGCATCGCGCGGAACCTATACATAAAGTTCTCTTGTTTATCGTCCGCGGTCACTCGCCGTAGGCGGCTCCGGTGCGTTTTATTTGTACCATGGCCAGCGTGACCCTCCCGGGATCTTTTATTCGTCGCTCGACCCGCGACCGGGTACAACTGCCCGAACCGCCCCTATTATCGGCATCCTCGAGATCCTTGGCCGCTACCGGTACCGCTACAACTTTCGCCCGCGCGTGGTCATCCCCTTCAGCAAGGCTCAAGGCATCGGCACGCGTCATCGCTATCATTGTACGGGTACTACAACTTCAGTACTGCTCTCAGCCCGCTAAGTTCATTCTAATCGCTACCCGTACTCGGAGCCCGCTATTTGCAAGGTTGTCCTTTATCGCTTGGCGCCCCACTGCGATACGGCGTTGTATGACGGAGTTTCCATCCGACTCTTGCGGCGGTTGGTACACGGGTACCAAATAGCTTCTTTACTCTTTTCTTGAGCATCTCCATCGCGGGC
The DNA here is from genome assembly GCA_026401115.1 of Tetraselmis chui. Lineage (NCBI taxonomy): Eukaryota > Viridiplantae > Chlorophyta > Chlorodendrophyceae > Chlorodendrales > Chlorodendraceae > Tetraselmis > Tetraselmis chui. The sequence goes on from JAPMLY010000547.1 coordinate 41,573, forward strand.
TCCAAGGCTCCGCACTACAAGCAACGCGAGGTTAGAGGCGCGACGGGCCGGCATCGAGGTGCCCATCACGTCGGCGGCGAATCTTCCCTCCAAGGCACGCCACAGCGCCACCTCGGGCGACTTCCGGTATAGTCCAAGCCACATACCCCCCCCCCTTCTTTGACCCCGCGTGTTCTACTTATTTTAGGACGCGACACACGTGCCACCCCGGATGGCCGCCGCGGCGACCCGGCCGAGACATAGTCATCGGCGTCCTCCACGGCCACCTCTAGGCCGGTCGCCCGGCGGCGGGGCCGGGTCGTGCCCTATGGCCCCCGCTCCGGGTGACCTTCCGACATCGTCACCTAATGCTCAAGCGCCTTCGTATGCCTTTCGACCTGGAAATACTCCGTCTCGGTTTCTACCCCCCGCTCCCACACTGCGCCCCCCCGCTTCTTTGATGTGCGTTAGTTGCTCCGCGTCGTTCCCGACCCTTCAAGCGCTTTGCGCCCATCTAAATTCCCCCGCGACAACGTGCACTTTTGCGCCCGACAATTGCCCAGTTGTGGATGCTGATCGCCACCTTCTCGCGCCGTGCACTTTTTGCGGACGATACTTTCGGAGCGGTGGCCTTAGTAAACACCAACATTCCTGCTCTCACCGCAATACTACGCCATCCCAACAGCCGGTATGCGGTGCTTCGCTTCCGCGTGGTCGGCCGTCCCCGCCGCATCCCCAGTCCTTGCCCCCCGCCGTCCAATGGTGCCTTGACCATGGGGCCACTGGCGGGGAGAACTCTAAAGCCTTCTTCGAGTCCTACCTCCTTTCTTTCCGATCTAGTACGTCCTCGAACGGTGTCCCCCCTTCGGGGATACGCCTCGTCAAGCCGGTCTTCGAGGAGCTTGTCGGTTGCGTTTTGTCTTTCCGCGGTAGGGCCACCCAAGGGGCTTCCGCGGAATCAGCTTGGGGGGCGTTGCTTTAATTCTTGCGCTTAGTTTTGCGCCCCATGGCTGATTTCACTTCTGCGGGGCATATGCCCCCTGACCCGGTCGCTGATAACCGTGACAACCGCTTATTAGCCCATTGGGCGTTTGGAGATCTCGATACATTGTTTTCCGCCCTCGCGCCCACGCATCCCTTACCAATGGGCGGTCACCGCCACCTACCTCACTTTCGAGGGCCGGTACCGGCCCCATCTCCCCTTCGCAACCCTTTCATAACGGCGTCTCGGCCAAGGTCGCCAACCGGGCGGCTAGCCTAGCTGCGGTTGGGGAGTACCGTCGTGCTATGGAGGCCCTAAGCTCCAACCCCGTAGTTGCAAGTGGTCGTGGGGTGCACGAGGAATTATCACGGTTGCACCCACAAGACGATGACGACCTCGCGGACGTGTTGCTGGATCCCTTCTCCCTCCCTCGTATCAAACTCCGTGCTTCGGAAGTTGGTGTTATGGAGGTCGTTGCTAGATGCCCTCGAAAGTCTAGTCCTCACGTCGACGGTTGGAGGTTTGAAACTCTTCGCGCGTTGAGTTCCCCTTGCATACTCACCGGTTTAGCCGAAGCCATCGTGACTGCAGAGGTTCCGCCCGGCGTTGCCTCATTCCTTGCCTCTGCCAAACTCATCCCGCTAGACAAGCTTGATCCTGAACAACGACGCGCACAAGAGCAAGAATTTCGCGACCAAAAGGGGACGTTGCGCCCGATTGGAATTTGCTCCGTTTTAGTTCGTTTCGCGAATCGCGCGCTTCTCGCCGTAATTGGTGACGAAGTGTCTCAATGGTTGGCTGATCGGCACCAATTTGGGGTCGGCGTCCGCGGCGGGGTTAAGATCGTACAGTTCATGGTTCGAGCCGCGCTTGACGCTTCACCGGATTAGGCGGACATGCAAGGCGACGCATCCAACGCGTTCAACAAGTTCCTGCGGCGTCCCTTGCTTGAGGAGTTGTCAGCAAATCCCGCGCTTCGACCGTTGCTCCGCGTCGCTACTATGTTGTATGGCCGTTCATCTACCTTGTACGTTTACGACTCATCAAATGCTCACGGCCCGGCCATGCGCATCCCGAGTACCCGTGGAGTCCATCAAGGTTGCGTTATCGGGGCCATGTTCTTCGCAATAGTTGCCTCCCGGGTATACAAACAATTGGCTGCGATTGCCCCGAACGAATCCGTTGTCTGCGGTTATTCTGATGATGTTCACTTCGTGGGACCCCCTGCGCCTCTCGTGGCTATTGGCGACGCTATGCCGGAGGCGTATGCTAGCGTCGGCCTCACAGTAACCATCCGCAAAAACTGTTTGTATTCCCCTTTGGGTGTCGGTGATGCTTTCGATAACTTACCCAACGGCCACATCATGCGGAGAGAAAGTGTCTCCACGGAAGGGACGAAAGTATTGGGAGGGCCAATGGGTACATCGGATTTTGCTCGAGACGTGTTTGAAACGGCCTTAAGTAAGTATGAGGCCTACGGCGAGCGTCTAAGGGGTCTAGCGGCTCACCGGCACTCTCACACTGCGCTTCGTATCCATCAACATTGCAACCGCCGCTTCGGACACTTTGCCCGTACAGTCCCCCGAGGTCTTGGCAGGGGCAAGGGCTACGGCGACACCGTCGCGACCTTCCTCGAGCGCGCCGACAATGCCACCCTAGATGTGACGGCTGAGATATTGGGCCTTCCCGCAGCTAGCCTAACCCGCAACACTCGCTCCGAGATGTCTCTTCCTATACGTTTCGGAGGCATGGGGGTGGGGGACTTGGCTGCCTTGGCGGACGCGGCCCATGTCGGAGCGGCCGGTTTGGCAGTGGGCTCAGCTATCCGTTTCCTTACAACACAAGATGCTCGCGTGCGCGGGGACTCCCAAGACGAAGTTCCGATGGAGCCGACCATGTATGGACGGTTAGCGACTGCTATGACCAGAGCGGTTTCCCGAAGGCCCGGCACACCGGACGGAGACGACGGCGACAACGCACCCATGTGGTCGTTAGAACTCGCTTCGTCGTGGGCGCGCTTAGATGTTGCGTGCGGTTCTCACGCTCTCGCCGAGTCTAAACCCTTGATGACCACAGCCTTAGCGATGCTCCCCCCGCAACGTCCAACGGTGGCTCGCGCAGGCTGCGTAGCTGAATCACGATCAAACAACGAGCACACTTCTCGGTCCCTTGATGGCTTACCCTCGCTCGTACCCCTTTCGGCGTTTGCTACGGACATCTTTCCAAAGCTACAAGCGGACATCAGTGAGCGCGTCAACTTGCTTCGCTTCGCGAAGCTCGCTCCCACGTTTTCCAACCGCGCTCGGCCGGAGCCTAGACGTTTTGTATCTCGTCTCGGCCACGGCGCCCTTGCGTTTTTGGCTTCGGACCCGCCTACTTCCGGTCGCTTGGGCGAGCTCCGTGACAAGTTCCGTGAGCACTACGACGCAGTTTTCCGCGTCGCGGTTTGTCGCATCTTCGGCCTACCCTCATCCCGCATCCTCTCTACTCTACGCTCCCCCACTGCTTGTGCTAGTTGCCATCTCTCGGTTCAAGCTATGCGGGGTGCGTTCTCGTCGGCGGGTGTAGACATGTCGGACGATGCGTGGGCCACTGCTTTCGCGGACCATTTGGCTCGATGCGGCGGAGATGCTTCGGTCCACACCGCTCACTCTTGGTTGGTGACGGCCCTTGCGGAAATTATCTCCGAGGTTCGTGGCGCACTCGCTCGGGGTTGGCGTCGAGGTTCTCACAGATCCCACGATGTTAGTTCAACTCCCCAACGGCAACGACGGTCTCCCCGCGGATGTGGGTGTCTTACACTATCACGGCATCCGAGGCTCAAAACTTGCCCTTGATGCCGTGGTTTCCGGTTTGTTTGGCGTTTCTAGCCCCCCGTCACCCGAAGTCGCTCTCCGCCGTGCTGAGAAGACCAAGTTCGAGAAGTACTCCGAAGGGGTGAGGAGTCGGCCCGACATCCGTTTCATTCCCTTTGCTGTCACGGAATTTGGTACTCTCGGCGGCCACGCCACGGCTTTCTTGACGGAGCTAGCCAAGCAGGCAGCCGCATCTAAAGGGATGCATGTGGGCAAGTTGTTGGCCTCCTGGCGTCGAAAGGTCTCTCTCGCCGTCCATGTTGCTTACGCGGACAACGTCTTGCGCGATTTGTCCGCCGCTCCGGACGGCGTCGAGGCCGCTTCTTCCTCGGCCGGGATGCCTTCTCCTGCCACGGCGCTCTTCACCCGCGCCATGGGCCGCAAGCGTCCTCGTGTTTCCTCGAGCGGTGCGTGAGGCACCGCTTGTCGCCTCCACGTGTTGCATTCTCGGCGCAGCCTAGGAGTTTCCTTAGTTCAATCTGCTAGGTTTGTGCTCAATGTAGTGCTTTCCTTTTGCCGTGCTTTGGATTCCGTGATCCTCTTGTCACTCTTGCCCTTTTGTTTCCCCTCCCACTTTCCCTGTCCGTGCTCATTTAGTTTTTCTTGTAACCATTCTATGTCGGCTTTTAACAATTGAAATAGGAATTTGCTAGAGAGATCCCGGGGATCTACATCCCCTTGCCAATTTTGGACATTTCTCGTACTATTACAATACCATGCCGTACGATAGGCGAACAAATTAATTTGAAAAATTGAAGTGCAAAAATGCAGTGTGTAACACCATGTAACACATTACTTAACACTAACCCCCGTCCTCTACATAGCGGCCACACCGCGTGACGCGTAGCCCTTTTGTACAGATTCCTAAAGTGACAATACGCGTGCTTAGGGTTCATTTTTTGCGTCTTACTTGTATACATGTACGGACTGCACCAGTAGCCACACGTAGCCCCGGGCGACAGGCAATATCCTGAAAATGTTAAGTGAGATATATCAAAATAGGAAGTCACTCTTCGTTTCAACTTCAAAGACTGTCAAGAAAATATCGTCGGCTAGCTCGTCGATGTCCTCAATAGAAGAGGATAGTCACCAGCCCGTCCCCCTTGACGGTGCCCCTCCTTGCACTAATCATGAGCCATCGACGCGCCGCCTACCGGTATGAAACCCGCATGTCTTTACCTCCCCTTGAGCGCGAGGCAAGGGACGGGTCCTTAAGGGAAGCAAAATGCTAATCTCGCATCGAAGCGGTAACCATTTGCGATGGTGACCCCTACGAGCAAGAATAGGGCGATAACAACGGCGAGAATAAAGGCACTGTGCCCAGCTGCCACAGACCACTGGTCCGTTTCCTGACGTTCATCCTATGGTAGTTCACAATTACCATGTTAGTAGGGTAGTATAGATCATGTATGGATGACATTTAACAAATATCGACATGTGCATGGTTCAAAAATCAAAGCTTGAGTATATTATTCACAGGGATGGGGCGAACTTACCGGAAAGGAGATTTATCTTCTCATGGGAGAGCATACTGCGTAGATCTGACTCGACGTTGAGCAGGGTCAAGAGAGCAATTCCCCGCATTCCTTCCTTTCAACCCTTTGCAACCGCAGACAAACGTGGCCTTGCCCTTGCCCTTGTCATCACCTTTCTGCACGAGTTGGAAACCACAAGCCTTGGCCCAATCATGGCACTCTTCCCGGCAGATGTCAAGCGTGGTGGCACCAGAGAGGTGAGGTAGGTCCGGAAAGTCGGCCCCATACCACTGCGTCGACATAGAGGAGGCGTCGTTACCAGCCACCGCTGAAGTATATACCGGAGCATACTCATTTGGGGGGGGCGGACGAGTCGGTGGGGGGGTCGGAAGAACCGGTGGGGGGGGGCGGACGAGCCGGCGGGGCCATCACCAACACCATGACCGACAAGGGCGGTAGACGACAGTTTTGCCCAACGAACAAGATCATCATGAGCATTATCACCCGAGTCGTTTTCATCCCATGAAGAATCGGTAGGGAAGCAATCCATGGTGTGTTGACTACCACTGCATGGTGCCAAGTTTGGCGTTGACGGACGGAGAAGGGTTGTCCTGGCGGCCTCGGCCTCTGTGCCGCGAGCGAGCGGAGATGCTTTCGTCGGCAGCAACGGTGCTTCACTGATTTGTTGCTTTGCGCATCCAAATGTGTTGACTCCTACTACATAGGCGATGGGCCGTGAGCTGACTCGAACCGGCCGGGCCAGCGGTCGCTCATGTATCGCATGCATGTACGCGTACGTCGGGTGTACAAGGGCGCACATGCCGTACATGGGGGATCTATATAGACATTTCCTTAAAATAAACAACATCGATGGACAGGATCAACTTGTCATAATATGAAAGATACTGTGCCGATGCTGATGTAATTTCCAATATCTCCTGCGGATGCCTGTACCACACACTACTTTTGCCACGTGACTGAGCAGATGATCAGTGCTGGTCGTCGTCGTTCCTGTCGGTGACTTTTTGGTAAGCTTTCGACTCCTTATGTAAAGCAGATACCGTCGGCAGTGTTGTGTCGCAACTCGCAACCAGCAACGGAAACTCTTGGCCGACTGGCACGCCAGACGCTCACCAACTAATCAGTTAGTCCTCGAACGTCGGACCCGCACTGCAATGGCTGCGCTTGCTATCCCGGTGAAGCCTCTCCTGGTGTCTCGGTCGTCCAGGGCAAAGCCACGGGCCCGCCAACCTCTCACACTGGCGTGCCCAACGAAGTGCAATTCGTCCGCTGCTGTTCGCATAGGCTCTCAGCACTTCCTTTCGCCGAGTCTATTTGCACTCGGAGGTGTCGTGCAACAGAATCAGACGCGCAGCCGGGCTCATAAGAGACTGACTACCTGCGGTCTTCCGATCCCTGTCATAGGTGGGGCTTGCTCTCTCACCCGCTAGTGTTGCTTATTTCATTCTTGTCAAGCTATTTCTTGTTCGCGTAAAAGTCACGACTGTGTCCTTTCTGTTTCCGCAATAGTACGTGTGCTTGTTGTTGCTGTAACCTGGAAAGCCATACCGGGTTGTCAGACTGCTCCTTCTGCATTATAGAAATAGCACTGAGTACGCCAATGAGCACGGGCTGTGCTTCTCTTTTTTCTCTATATAATTCTAACCACTTCGTAACATCGGAGGAATGATCGGGTCTCAGCAGCGATATGCCACCCCGCAGATACAGTAGAGTAGTGCTAAGGTGTATTTTTGAAGAGAAATGCCCCAGCCGAGCTTGCCAGTTAGATTATCCCTGGAATGGTAACTTTCACTGGCACTCTTCTACCTTCTGTATGCTCAACCGCAGTGTTTGGCGCATTGCTGTCTGCAGGATTCATCTTCACGCCTTTCACAGTGGCGCTGCTGTATTTCGCTGCTGCCGTACGGTGAGTGCTGATTCAGATTCGTGTTTGGGCCGCACACTAGATGAAATAATTACCTCTTTAGTAATGGCTGTGTTGTATGCGACTGAACAGGTTTTGGTTCAACTACAAGCGAACGGTGTACTCGCAGGCGATCACTACTCGCGTGGCCTTAACAGCTTTGTGGCCTGTGCTGGTTATAATTAGCTCCACCTATAGGCAGAACTTCTCCAAGGCCGTCAAGGGAAGCTAGGCGTTAACAAGTTGCATGCTTTCTACGCCAGGTTTGGCGGAGAATACGTTCGTGGGTCGGCAAAGCGGTAGATGACCCTCAAGAAAATGACTGACTTATACTTTTGGAGATAACATTTGTGACCTATGTTATTTGCCAAAATGCAAATGCAGCTGGCATCGCACCCACTCGTATTCTGATCACTCCCATATTACACCTGAAATACTAGCAACTTGTGTGAGTGTGTGTGTGTGTGTGTGTGTGTATGAGAGTTAAAAAGAGAGAAAAGGGTCTTCATTCTGAAGTCTTCTGAATACTTTTCGCACCAGCTGTGGAGCCAACACTATGTGTACCTAGACTTTGCCCACTGGGCTCAGAAAGGCAATCAAGGGGACGGAGCAAGAGGGTAGAGTCAGTACATGCACTCTGCAACAGTCGTGGCTCACTTCAAACACGTCAGTGTGGAGTGCCTCTCTTACTCGAGTGCAGCTACATAGCGGTCATCATCAGATTTATGCTGCACTTCGCGAAGCAGTTGCTCAAGACGGTCCTTGTTGGCTTCACGAACCATCTTTCACCAGCACACGACAAAACATACGCATCAGAACGTGATGACACAAGACATGCATCACAATGGCGTGTTTTTGTATTGGGACACTACAACACCTGTTGGCTCAGACTTTCTTTGTATTTCAATCGGAGCTCGTCCGCCCGCTGAGCAGTGACAGTGGGGTTCGTGGCGTTTTCCGCTAGCCTGCAAGTTGCACGCACCGCCTCCATCAAATGCTAGATCGCTCCCTTCCGTTGCTTCAACACAGTAGGCGAGAGCGGGCTCGGAGCGCCACCTACCTGTAGGCTCCGTAAGGGACGGCCAAGCAGAACAGGCTGAAGCCGCCAAAGAACGCGGGAGACTGTTTAGTGTGGTAGACTATTGTATACCAAACCCTGAAAAACATCTGGAAGGATACATACACACAGTATTGGTGGCGAATAGAAAACTCTTCACCAGTCTCAACCAAAACAAACGCAATCACGTAAATGACTCCGCGGGCGAGTGCTCCCTACGTTCATCGTTCAGAGGGCGTAACCACTTCCGTTAACACAGTCTATTTTGCGGCAGGCTTTTGAGACCCCGACTCTGACGCTCCTCGAGTCAGGGTGAAGTCCACCACGCCCTGAAAACGGGAAGCAGGTTCAGGTCACGGCGTTTCAATCTTTCTCAACTTTAACCATGCGTCGCTGTGGCTGTGTGGTACCGCTGGCCGACACACAAGTGGATCGAAAGCCCGTACCTCCGCTTCACAACAAGTTCGTAAAGCCCTAAGCAAATTCTGGCACTTAATTTCGTTGTACCCGATCTTCTTTCCGCCGTTAGCGGCGCAGTTCAGAAGCGCCGTCGCCTGTGCCAAACACTTCGACTCCCACACCTCGTTGGGCGCCGACTTGGAAGGAGCGGGGGCCTTAGATCGCTCGCTTTCAAGACCCCCCTGCTTCACTTGGCGAGGAACGTCACTGTCTTTGTGGTCCGACATACGCCGTTTCTCCTTACGAGTAGAGGCCAACAGATCGTGAGGAGTGCCGATAGGACGTCGTCACACAGCTGAAGAGGTGACTCTGTAATGATATGATCTTCGCGGTATCGTCGGCCGTGATGCTGACTGCAGGGCGCGCGCTTTCGCGCGCGCGGGGGGAGCGGAGCGAGGAGATCCCCTCTAGGGTCGCATGGGATAGTTGCTTACAAACGATATGCATGGGAGGTGGGGGATCCCTGGTTGATGCGAGTGATGCGAACGTGGGCGGCGATGCATGAGATGGGATTGGGTCCGGATGTGACATTTGGCTGGAATTAAATATTGTTTACATATAAATTCGAATGTGTGATCGCTAGTTAATTCAGACATATAATATAATATGATATGATGAATGTGTCAATCCTCGGGTAAATGAATGCTTGGGAGAGCACAAGAGTCACGACGGCACGCACGCTTGGTAGTGCGTGAGTGTACTGTCGGGGTCCTTGCCGTATGCCGTCACAACGATGGGTGGTGCGGTGGCGGGGTGCTCTTCCTTTAGATGGAATCGCAGTTCTTCCATAGTCGCCTGCTTTGCGTCCAATGCGGTAGCGGTGAAGTTGCACTCGCCGCGATGGTGGCAGAAGAACTCGAAGCACGGGTACTCCGCGTTGTCGAAAAGTAGAATGAATGGCCGTTCGAAAGCGATGGCGAATACCTTAAGGGTGGAATAGGGCATTCACGAGCTTACGGGCAAGATGGTGCCGGCAGAGGGCGGTTCCTCATCGAGAGTGGGCCGTAGCATATTTTGAATCTCGTCGTCTAGGTCGGTAGTGCCTTCGAGGAACAAGAACTCCTTGGAGTAAAGCTGCCTGACGTCGCTGCTGTGGAGGAGCTGCGTGGCCGCGAGAGTCCGGAGCTAGTTCAACAAGTCCCACGTGTGTCGGTTGTGGGAATTGGACCAGCCGAACGTTGGAGGTGGTATGATGCCCATGGCGACGGCCACCGTTGTGAAGCCGCACGACCCGTCCGCCGGGACGTCTACAATTCGTAGGGCGTTGTCTTGGAGAAAGGCGTCGCGTCCCCGTAGCGTTGGAGACGGGGTCGGCGAGCATGCTATAGGCGGCGGCGTCGGAAGGCGTCGGACCACTCGGGTGGTAGATGTAGATGTTGGTTGGGCCCGGCGTTTGCGAGGTCGTGACGGCGGAGATGGCGGCCGATGGCGGCCGTGCGCGTCGTTGGCGATGTGAGGAGCCTCCGGCAGGGAAAGGCGATATTGCAGCCCATCGTCGTATGTTGGCGGATTGTCGTCGTGAAGGCTCCGCAGAAGCGCGTCGGCGAGCGCGACCGGGGCGGTGGCATGTGTGTCGGCTGCGAGGCGCTGGAGGGTGGCGGTGTACTCGGCACGGAACATGTGGTCCGTCGCGGTCACGTCTGCGTCGGGATGCCAAGCTCTGCGCAAGCGTTCTTTTGCTTTTTTCCCGCGCGGCTTTGTCAGCGCCGCGGGGCCAAAGGGGCAGCAAGAGGGTCAAGGCGTCGAAGGTGCGAAGGCGGCTCATAGCGACGACCACGCTCGAAAGGTTTTTGGCGCTGGCGTTTGGCGGGCGTAAGTCTAGCACGTACGTCTTGTCTCGCGAGAAAGTTGCGCCTTGCGCGAAGAAGTCCGTGAAGGCGATGTCCGGAATCATGCTGAAGCCGACGCGCTGGATTTGGATGCTCTTGACAATGGACCCGCTCTCAAGGCGAAAGGCGGTCGGGAAGCGCAGCGTGAAGTACACGGTTGTGGGTAGGATTGCAACATGGCCGTCCGGAAGGTCGTGACAAACGCGGTGCAGAGGGATGCCGAAAGTGTGCGGACGCACCACCATGGCACGCGGCATGCCTCCGAGGGTAACAACCGGCGCGTCCGGCGATGGGTGTCGCGCGGTCGCGTCATCCAGCAAGAGAGCGACTGCGGTGGCGCTGTTGTTGTTGGAATAGAAGCAGTCTATGTTTACGCTATGCCGGAATATGTACGGCATGCCGTTGTAGAAGTACATAACGCTCGGAACGTCTCCCGTCTTGTTGTGTGTCAGGCGGCCGAGGAGGGCGTGGAGGCAACGATCGGTGACCGGCGTCCAAGCGTCGTCGCGGCCAATGCGCATCCTGTCTTTGGCGCTCCATCGGATGATGTTGTTGATCTTGTGCGGCGCGACGCAGAAGCAAGGCGTGGACAATAGCGTCGCCCACAGTATGACGTAGCACCATGAAATGCGCGTTGCGAAGGTTCGGGTGGTGGATGGAGGCGGGTTTTTCTGGTGCTCCAATCGCGCATGCGTTGATGCCGTCAAAATCGGCGTCCGTGAGGCGCCCGCCCCGTAGGCGGTCGTTGAGAGCGGAGAGGTCGGGCTCCATACGGAACTGCGTTTGTAACATCACGGTGGTGTGTAGCTGACCGAGAATGTGGCGGCCGCGCGCGTTGCTTACGAATTGGGTGTCCCATCCGGGGCCGTCGCGCTGGGCGTTCGCTGCGGTACGACTGGCGGCGTCGGCCGCCGTGTCGGCACGGATGTCCCCGTTGCCTTGAAATAGCGGCGCGCCGTGAACCGGGCGATTCTGATGGTGGTCGCCCGTGAGAAGGACGCCAATCCCGCCGAACAGAGAGTGGGAGGAGTCCGGCGTGCGGCCGCAGTCTCGCATGGTTAAAAAGAGTTGTTGCTCAATGGCCGCGAAGTGCTTACCCGTCATGGTGAACAGCTCGTCCACGATGAGGAGACGGATGTCTTTCCATGTCTCCTGAAGATCCAACTTCGCTCGCGTCCCTCGCATCGGCGTGTCGTTTCCCCACCTCAATTTGAAAAGGTCGCTCGATGTGCCGAATACCATGTCAGCGGTGGTTGCTCCGATGTCGCCCATGAGGTTGATGACCGCTCGATGAGTGTAAGCGGTGACGGCGATCCATCGCGCGACCCCGTGCTGGTGCGCGAACCACACGATGGCGATGACCGCCGCGCTCTTCCCGGTCCCAGGCGGCCCGATCTGTTTCATCCGCAGGGGGGGCACCGCGGATGTGTTGCCCCCGTTGCTCAACAAGTCCAACAGGTATTGGCATCCGAGATGGAGGGTCAGGTGTTGCTCCTTCGCGACGTGAAACAGTTCCGCCGTTTCTTTTATGCTGGGCTTGTGCGGAAGCATGTCCCATGTTGGGCGGCTCGAAGAAGTGGGTGCCGAGGCGCCCGCGACCGGGGTGCATGACCGCGGCTCAACGCTGACAAAGGTGGTGGAGTCGCGGCCCGAGGCACCGGCCCCATCCCCCCCGACGCCGGCTGTGTTGTCGGCTTCACCTTGTCGTTCGTTCGCGGCGCGGCGGCTGTAGCCCTTAACGTCATGTTTCCACCTCGCCTCGTGGTCCTTGAAATGCTCGGGCGTGGCGCTTGCGGTCGCGCTTGCGCCCTGTTCGTGAGATAGACGTGCTTGCGTATCACCGGGATCAGCGGGAATCGTCCTATCCATCCTTACGATGGCTTGCAGTTTTGGTACGTGGCTGTACGTTTGGTACGTTTTAGTACGTCACTGTACGTTTGCTAACAATAACAAGGTACGTTTTGTACGTTTGGTACGTTTTGATACGTTTCGGTACGTCGGCATGCCGCGTCGGATTTCTTGATATGAAGCTATCCCTAGAGGGGAATAATCCCTAGATACTCCGCTGCTCGTTGCCTGAGCAATATATTTGCCTGAGAGAGATATTTGTACATAAGTAAATTATGTAAGTAAGTATTTCTGTATGATACTGTATACTACTACTGGATTGGAAATATCAATCGGCTATTATTTTATTATATCAAAGCCAACACGTTTCTTATCCCTGAAAATGTGGAAAAATGTTCCGAATAACGGACAGTCAGAAGCCGAAGATATGACGAGCAATGCACGACATTTTCATCCGGTACATTTGGTACGTTCTGGTACGTGGTTGTACGTTAGGTACGTTTTGGTACGTTTTGGTACGTTTTGGTACGTTGATGTACGTTTGGTACGTTTTGGTACGTGGCTGTACGTTTGGTACGTTTTGGTACGTGGCTGTACGTTTGGTACGTTTTGGTATGTTGATGTACGTCGGCATGCCGCGTCGGATATTTTGATATGAAGCTATCCCTAGAGGGGAATTGTTCCAGTTAAGCCGCGATTCGTATTAGAGGAAGATTCGCCGGTGGAAGATTCCGGTATCCCGTACAGTTTGAGATTCTACGCCGAATCTGGGTGGCGGCTGGGACCCAATTCGTATTTCACAGGTAAGATTCTGTGTATTATTACGGGTACTTTCATATGTACTATTTGAAAATCATATGAACTGTTGCCAGCTCGCGCATGCCTGTCTTGCGAGCACGAGCTGCCTAGTGCAGTTCCAGTTTTTCGCCTTCAATAGCTCAAGTGAGTAGTCATCTCCGACCTTACTCTATATTTTCTGGCTCACCATGTCGCGCTTTTCATGGAAGAATGTGTGTTTGCTTTAGCGATGGCTTTCATTACCCCAGTTGCTATCGCGGCGGGGACAAGCAACGTCGGCGACCTCGCCGAGTTGGAAGCAAGCATACAACTCGGTCAACTTCTTGCGTTGGTGAGCGCGCTTGCTGCTAGACTTTTCAGACGTCGGAGGCGTTCAGGCAAGGTTCCTCATCATGGCGGGACAAAAGTTCATGGTCGTATGCGTATAGGATCGGGGACCCGTTCACGCAAACGTAAGGGGACACCGCGCCGACCTTGGCTAAAGAAGTGGGACATGAAAGGTGGGAAGTGATATGGATAGATGTAAGAACGTTTCCTCCGAGAACTACGGAAGGCGCGGGTGGGAAAGGGATGATGGGGCAACGCCGACATACCAACACCCTCCGAGGAGACGCTCGCTCGCTCTCCGCCAACGTCCATAGTGCACCTCTTTCTACCGCCGCGTGCTCAAAGGACTTGGGTTGCTTGAGGGTAGAAGAGGACTTCCACTATAATGAAGAGATCAGCCGCCACATGTACTCGCTCGGTGGCTAGTTCAGCGATAGAAGGCATTTTGATTCTCTCGCCAGCACGGATATTTTCTGTACATGATGCGGGTAATATTCGGCCCAAGCAGAATAATCCATATGGCAAGATTCCAAACCGAGATTCCGGAATCTTGCCAGTATCTGAGATGGAAAAAAGCAAGATCGAAGATTTTTCTTCCCATCTTGTTAATACGAATCGGGTATAAATCCATTATTCTCGGGGGAAGATACAGAATAAAGAATCTTCCTCTAATACGAATCGCGGCTTTAGTGGAAAGGTTACAAGTACCACAGGTAAGGATTACCTGCTATACCCGCCGGTACTGATGCTCGCCTTGCTCGGTCCCACCTGAACGAGCGTGGGCGTTATTCGTTATTAGCTATTATCCTTTATTAAAGCGCTTTCTCTACTACAGACGGTCGGGTCACGGAGGCTTCTCAGAGCGCCACGATAGCGAACTCTTCTTACAAAAATATGGTCACCTCTGGCGACAATTTCAGCGCATTACTCAAAGTACTGAGCGAACTCAATGTAATGTAATCCTTACTGAGCGACAATTTCGGAACACCACACAATATGGTGAGCGAGCGCTCTATCTATAGCGCTATAATATTTTGCAAGGATTGTCACCTCTGCTAGCGACGATTTCAGCACATCACATAATGTACTGGGCGAACTCGTCTTTTTATTATTACATTGAGTTCAATTTCTTAACAGAAAAATCAGTGGAGGCAACCAAGCAAAAAGAAGAAAATAAGGAAAAAACTAACCCCGAGGAACAGGAAGGCATGCCACAGCGTCAGCCCTGCCCTCCTGAAAAGCGTCGCGGAGATAAAAACCCAGAGTGCCATGAAGAGCAGAAAGACGTTGCATGAATTCACGTCGCACATCCCCCCAAAAACGCCGAAAAGGAACATAAGTAGATCGACGAACAAAATGTTGCATACGGACATAACTGTCAGAGCGCAAGGAGCGAGAGTCAGCAGCACCCATGCTAGGGAAGAGACATATTTTTAATTTTGTATTGATAAATATTATTGGGGTTTAACGGTTGGTAAAAAGTACTATGTCGAGTCCGCCAAAGGCAACGCGCGGAAACAAAGCGCCACATGCGCAGTAAAGAAATAAAGCGCCACATCCGCGGCGGACGCCCACGTGCTTTACCTCTTAAGAAGCTCCTCTACAGCTTGTAGTAGCCACTTTTTGCCTTTACCCTCTCCCAATCGTTTCGCTCAACATGCATTGTAGCTCTCGTAGGTGCGCAAGATGAAAGCTTACACTCGATTGTGTTGCGAGTACAATCATGATGCAACAGTACGTAACTTGACAATTTATAGGCGTTACTAATGTGATCCGTACTTTTCCATCGGAAGAACGTACTACGTGGCTACGTTGCCAATGCAATTTAGCAAGGGTAATATTATGTAATGTACTGCCCCTACCCCCCGGTACGTCCAGGTACGCATAGTTAGTCTAATTAGCTACAAGACGCGCTAGTGCCTCGGGAGAATGGGTGGTATAGAACGTGTACCACGAAAACGTGTGGTACGGACCGAAATCAAAATTTAGTAGTGTACTTTTGGATTAGATGTCGCTTAGGAGCGCGGCGCCGCTCCGTAAGTTGCGTCGCTCGCGGGTAAGGCTCGTCCTCCCAATGCGAAGTCAATCTCCTCAAACCGACTTTGACCAAAGTCGGTTCAAACTCTACTCCAAGTCTAGCGATGCCTAAATTACGCAGCGAAGGGGTATTAGCGGTTCCGTGTGGCTATGGGAGAGCAACAAAGGAAAGACAGGGGTGGGATGGCGGTGTTTAGATGCGCAACGGCGGTGACATCACTGCACTTTTCCAGTTTCTTTGCTTCGGTGCAACCGTCTCGGTCTCTGTATTTGGAGGCCACGAACCAAGGGACTTAGCACACCCGGCAAGAAAATACAATGAAGACCGCATGTCACGCATGACGATAAAACGGGCTTAACTAGCATGGACTTTGCGTTGTTATTTCTACATGTCCACTCTCAATCTCCGATAACGGGCGCGGCCGTCGCGGGTCGGCGTTTCCCGTGTCGGCAAACGCATCCTTGGAAGAGGGGTTAGCATGGCGCATGAAGATTCTGCGTCGGTCGTGCGTAGTAAGTTGCCGGTTATCTAGAATGAGAAAAGCTAAGCTAATACCGAACATTTAGAAGTGAAATGGCAATGCATGCCTCTTAGATGGGTTGTAAGTTTGTGGGAGGGGGAGAGCCAGCGCGCGGGGATTTAGATTTCGCGTACATCGTCACTTCAGCGAGTGTGCTTTTTCCGCGTTCTAGCGTCCCAGTTGTATGTCGTTAGACCACTAACTATTCGGATTTCGTTCGCTAATTACAGAAATTGTCGGGGATCGTGAATGCATGCGCTACTTCGCATGGAAAAGGTTGTAGGACGGGCAACTGCTTCGAAGTTGCTGAGCCACTAAACCCCGGCCGCCACCATCTCACGTGTGACTTCCCCCGATTTGCCAATTCGTATGTCACTAGAGGTTACTATTTTCAACCCACCGGTGCTCATGTATTGCCAAGGCTATGTCGAAGCAACATTCTAGGCATATCGCTGCATATAATGTAAATGTGGACATGCCGGAGGACGGAGAGAGTGCGGTGGTCCGGCTTGATGGAATAATTAAAAAAAGTAGCATGTCATTGCCGTCCGAGACGAAGGAGCGCTCGACAACTGACCATCACGGAATCCTGCCAAACCGATCAACGGGTCACGGAGAGGCCATTTTCGAGGCAAGTTATCGTTCTCCCCCGTTAGGAGCTAAAATATGACCGGTTTGAGTCTATCGTACTGAGCTCGACAGAGAGCCAACTTGACCAGTCTAGCATCATGCCGGCATAATCTCCCCAAAATTGTCCACAATTCGTGCCCGTTTGACGCACATACCAAACTAGAGTTGCTAACATGATAAAGATGCGCTGCGCCGGAGCATAGTCCCTCCACACGGCCTTTGCTTAAGAAAATAATCTCGTCGAGGAGCACTTGCGGAAAGATTTCCCTAATGTTGGTCGTTTGGAGGGAAGTCGAGTTAGTCGACCTCTAGGACCGCTGCGCCCGATGACCGGGACTTCTTCGAAAAAGTGTTGACATGGACATAAGGCACGGTTTTAAACCGGCCACGAGATGCAAATCTCGGTTTGGAGGTTGTATGGAGGCTCCAAACATGAGCCGTTTCTGTGGTACACGTACCACTTTTGTAGTACGTGTACCACCCATTCTCCCAAGGCACTAATCTGATTTCACGGAACAGACGAGCCGCGTCGCTCATATGTTCATACCGTTAAAAGATACATAGCACCTAGAACGAGGACCATGCGAGAACATGTGCAAGTTAGCTAGGCTATACCTATTTAATAAGACTAGCTAGTGCATTGGAGAGAGGTGACATAACTATTTAATAAATCCCTTTGTTCAATTACAATATCACGTTAAACACTAAACAATTAGCCATGTTCCATCTCTCTCTCCATATTGTGACGAGTACATTCCTGCAACAGTACATTGCATGACATTGTACAGGTACTCGTTACGGATTCCAATTCGTGCTTTTCCACAGGATGGACGTATACTCGTGGGTACGTCGCTACTGCAATATTGTAAGGGTGCTGATGCTACAGTACGACCAGTACCTCCCGGTACGTACAGATATGCATAATTAATCTAACTAGCCAGATGACGCGCCAGAACGAGCTCTTCGATGCACAAGGAGCCGCGTCGTAAAACCCAATGCTAGGCAGGCCGCGTCTCGAGACAGATGACGACGGTTGGACAGCCCTAACGCCTGACACGTAAGCCAGTCTTATAGGCGTAAGTAATCTGGGCAGAAACCTATTTAAGCCCAGTGCAGTAGAGGGAGGTGACAAAACCATTTAACAATTCCTTTGTTCATTTACAACATCTACTGCTTAAGTATAGCAGTGAAACATCTTTCACCATTGCCTCTCGACAACATCATTTTGCCATCTTGCAACAACAGAACTAGACAGACAAGAACAGATTTGTGCTAGCGTTTAGCTTTCAGAGGCTAACCGCCACACTAGTTTCGGAGCTCTTTGGTCGACGCACGCTTTCGTTGCTCATTGATTCGCTCGACGTTGCTTGATTGAGTTGAGATGGCTTCTCTAGGACCCGGACATTACGTGGTGTTGGTAATTCACGATGGAGGAACTAAACCGTCGGATTTAAAGCTGATATTACAACGTGAGCCTCGTTCTGGTAAAACTTGGTTCCCAGCTGGCTCTGTCTTACCTAACGAAGAGCATGTCGACGCTGCTGTTCGTGAGTTACATGAGGAGACCGGTCTTGTTCTGACACCTGAGGATTTAACATTGTTGAGTGGTGAACATGTCCACGTTACGCTACCTCAAGGACGACAGCTTGTCTACGTGTACTCGGCCTCTATTCCTGTCATGTTTGCTACGAACAACTTACGCACACCTGCTCAAGTTGAGCAGGCTGTTTTAGCACAGTCGACAGTTAATCCGGATGGTACTTACGTCGTCCCGGAAACAATCAACATTGACGGTTTGACACTTACGCCCGCTCAGAAGGGGTTACTTCGTGCTGAGAAGCACAAGAGTGAGCTACTTCACTTTGGTTACGTGACTCAGTGGGAACTCTTTTGCCGAGCGGTCTATCAACACGTTCCAGTCCTGCAGGACGACACGTCTATCCCGAGACAATTCCACATGCACTCCCGGTTTACGACGGTCTACTCTGGTCCTGTCTGGCTCTTAATTCGCAGACACATCAACCGACTGACTGGTGAAGGGCCTACAAATTTACGAGTGGGAATGCCGATGCCTACCCACAACTTGGCTGGACTACCTGTCACCCTCACGGAGACCCAGCGTAAGGCTGCAATCAATTCACCACTACAGAGTGGCCGTGTGGCTAATGAACTGGAGGATTGGCTTGAAGCTCAGCCTCAACGTTTTCTCATGCTAGGGATTACGTCTGATTCGTACGACTCAGTTATTTGGGTTACTTCACTTTTCTCTGGACATCTGAATGGGTGGTGGCTGAACCGGAAAACTCAGCCTCCAATTCCATCTACGTACAACGAGCTTGTTACGGAGTTACGTAACTCAGCGTTTCTTCCGAACATCAAGGACGACGCAATTAACGCTTTGCTCAGCTTTACGCAGAGCAGCACGATGAGTTACGCATTCTACACTAAGCAGTACAACGACTACTTACGTCGGTCTCGACAGCACCTGACAACTGATGTTCAGTGTGTGCGCTTCATTAGCGGCTTAGCGAACTCAGCGTTGAAGAACCACGCGAAGTCACACCGAGCTCAAAAGGGGTACCAGATTACTCTGGTGGAGCTGCAAAATTTTCTGAACGACGTCGTTACAGATTCGCCGGAACTCGGCAATACGAGGTCTACTGCTAGCCCATCTACCCAGCCTACACGCAAGCGCAATTTTGAGGACCCTCTCGACGAAGCCTCTAAGATCTGGAAGCGTAATAGAGGTGGCCGTGGTCGTGGCCGCGGACGTGGACGTGGTGGAGGAAACAATGGTGGACGTGGTCAAACTTATGGCCGCGATGATTTCAACACACTCGCAAAAGCGATGACACCTGAGGACCATAAGCGTCACATGGATGAGGGACTCTGCTTCAAGTGCCACAAGAAGGGACACCAACTGTTCCAATGCCCGGAATGGAAGGGCAAGGCACCGATGGAATCTAAGAAGCAATGATGGTGGCAAGGCTGTTCTACTAGCGAACTGGAGCAGCCGGCTACATCTACTGTTCGTTCTGAGACACTGTTAGCGACAGAGGTCGTCGAAACACCTTCGGCATCTCCATCGACTACAGTCGCAACTCCTGCAACGCTAGTAGCATGTCGTCGTCGTCAGACTAAGCAGAGGCAGAGTCGTAAACCTGTAACAAGACGTTCAATTGATTGGAAACTGGTTGACTCAATCTTTGACCCTCTACTCTCTACAGCCAGAACCGACTAATTTTAGTCGTTTGTGGCACAACCGACTATAATTAGTCGGTTGTGCTTTTGGGCTTTTTTCATAGGTAGGAAACTTCAATTTCTTACCACCGAATAGCGACAGGTACCTAAGACAAAATGTAGTTCGGGAAAATTTACTATTCTTGGATTGGTGGACTTGCGACACTGGGGGAGCGTGCTGTTTGCAGGCAACATGGGCGCTGTGCCACGCTGATTGTGTACACCGTTCTCCCGATTCTAACATGAAGAAGTTCCCGGAACGGCTTCACTACTTCGTCGGAGCTCGACTTTCTACCCAAAGGCACCCACTTTGATGTAGAGGGGACTCCTAGGTACTCTCGGCGGCAGTATGAGGGCAAGTGGAGTACAGCACGGGTGATGGTGTGTTCCGCACGGAGTCGGTTGGGGATTCGCGGTACGTCGCTTCCCGGTCTCCGGTGATACTGGCTGACTTTCACCTCAGGACCTGCGCCATAAGGCTAGCTCACGTCCCCAAAACAAGCACGAACACACCCTAGGGAGTACTGACCTTGGTTCCGAAGTCATTGGCGGCTAGTTGGCTGGGCGCGAGTTGGACTGTCCAGTTTTTAGCGAGGACGTGGGCGCGAAAAACTCGCTCGAAAATTACCGGCGTCGGGACACGCCTCGCATTGCGCGGAGAGCAGCAATTCTAGCGGCCCCAATTTCCTTCTTTGAAAGCTTGAGCATCTTACATGATATCATTGAAGGATCTGGGGGAGTTTGGAGAAGCGTGGTGAAGGGAGTCGCAGCAAAAGGTGTTGTAATGGCTTAAATGGCTTAAGCGGCACCCGTCGACGATGCGACCGTGCCGACGAGGTGAGGCCAGCAAGACCTATCAGAAATTCACATGTCCGTCCTAAAGCTCTCACTAGCGTCGGTGAACACTTTTTAACGAGTCGTTTCATTTTCGCAGGTTGTTGAAACCCGACAGCGTACACATTCTGCGTGGTTTTTTCGCAGTACAAACGCTCTCACCACCGGGAGCAACGTCGCATACCGTCGGCCATACTTAAGCTTTCCGCGCGCTGAAATACCACACACACGCTTTAGCAAAGCTGCAGCAGCCGAAATCACTGAGAAATCCATTGATGTTGGGGGCACTGATACTGAGGACGAGTTTGCTGAGTTTTTCCGTCGGCGGGTTTGGGATGCGAGTAGTAGCGCGTCGCTGTTTGGCATGCGATGCAATTGCAAACGGTGGAGTCTCAAACGCGCAAGAAGGTGAGTTGACTTTGCATTGCATCGCTCATTAAGAGGGTGTTAAGGTCTTGTGATGCTGCACCTGCGTGTTATGGCGGGAAGGGAAGCAGAATGTGCTAAAAACTAGAGGTAGTTTTATATCGCGCGCATGAGAAATGTAAGTCATGTTGGTAACCAACTAGATTTGAAGTGTAGCTGAAAACAGTGAGAGACGTCTGTCAATGGGCATGCATAAGCAGCGGGTGCATCATGAGCCTTCAATAGTCATGTCGCAGCTGTAACGTGACTCTCATGCGCATTCGCATGGTTCATGCTGGACAAATCATTTATGGTGTTGCATATGGTGGGTCCAATAAGTGGTTGGCAATGTGTTGCAGCGTTTCACATGCACAAAATTCACTGCGATGAGGTCGAATAGCTCATTTCAGATCTAATGTGGAAGCTAGATGTGCCCTCATGAGTTTGCCAGCAATTGGAGAGCAATAGAACGGACTGCGAGGCGATGCACTGTAAAAATCACAAATTAATAGTCTGAATTGTTGTTTGAAATTCCCTGTTTAGCACAATCGACTAATTTTAGTCGGTTGTGCTTTCTCGTCATTAAACATACAACATCTACACAAAAAGTCCCAATGTGCTCAAGATGCACTTTCAACCCACTGTTGAGATCGGAGAAACACGCCATTGCATCAGATAATTGTGTATATGGTGATAATTATTGTTGGAAGTAGAGCGAATTGGAATTTCCGATTTTGCCTTTGCGGGCGGTCATTTTTCTGTCACGTGGGTTTTATTAAGGTCAATAAAAGTTCAATGTTATGTGCTTCTTTGGGCATGAAATTCGTGCCACAGATAGTTTGGAGTGTTGGAAACAACGTGTAGGTAGCATTTTCAATTTTTCAAAATCTAGAGCAAGTAATAGCGTTAACTACACAAGGTGCACAACCGACTAGAATTAGTCGGTTGTGTCCGGCTGTAGAGACTACATGCACGATTCGACTTCACATTGGAGGGATGTGCTGATGATGAAGGTCTAAACTCGCACGGTGACTTACCTCACTGTTCGCCGAGTGACTCGATTCTAGAGAGAGATTTGACAGGAGAACGGGTGTTCATCAACCCACCTTGGGAGTTGGCTGAGCAGATTGCACAGCATTTTGAGGATTGTCGACGAACATCTCCGACATCTACGATGGCTGTATTTGTACTACCGAAATGGGCGAAATTTACTCAAGTGACTAAGCACTGGAAACTCTACCAAGAATTCCCAGCGAGGACACAGCTTTTTACTCGTCAGTCACTGGAGAACCCAGCGCAACATGAGGTAGTTGCTCCAGCTCCTTGGCATGTACAGCTGTAGTTAGTCGACGCAGATTGTGCGTTCAACGACTCAACAGCACCTACAACATCTACTCAACCAGACTCGGTACCTGTACCTTCGGACGACGCGGAAGCGTCCATCGCTACGCTGCGACAATTTTCTTCGCCAGCTACAGCCCTACTGACTTACCTCACGGAAGCTCGACCGTTAATTCGAACTGAACTGACTGTGAAAACTCTTGATGGCGGACACCAAATTTCTGGATTAGTGGACTGCGCTGCGACACTTGATTTTGTGTAAGAGGACTTTGTACGACGCTTTGCTTTACAAACTCGGAAGTCTGCGACAAAGACCCCAATTCGACTTGCCAATGGACAACGAGTGACTTCTACGACAATCTGCGATGTCACTTTTGAGCTGGCTCGACATGAACTTCACTGGACTTTTTACGTCTTACGTGATTTACGCACAGCTGATTTAATCCTGGGTTTACCATGGCTTGATGACGAACATGCCTCTTTACAGTTTGGTACAATCAGGGTTTTTACACTAATGGACGGCACAACTGTGGAGACTACGCTTGAGGAACGACGCCCTGAGTGTATGTTGCTGTCGTCTACGAAAGTTCAGAAACTCATGCGCAAGACGCGCCGCAGCAGGGGACGTCATGCTGATTTTTACGTCATTGAACTTACGTCAGCCGCTGAACAACCGACAGACTTTCATACTGGAGAGGAGCTAACTGCAAAACAACGTGATAACTTCCGATCGTTACTCTTCTATGCCTTCCCGGAGTTGCTACAACTTGTCGACTCTTCACATGTAAGCCGACAGTGGGATCATCCCTTTGAAACAATTGGCCCGATGCGACGTCAACGTCTGAACAGATTGTCACCTGCAGAGCGCGCTGAGCTAAATCGACAGCTTAAAGACGCAGTGGAGGCTGGTCTGGTCCGTCCCAGCTACACTGAGTTCGGCTCGCCAATTCTTTTTGTGCGGAAGGCTGATGGCTCACTACGTCTGTGCATTGACTACCGTGGCCTTAACGAGGTTACGCGTAAAGATGCTTACCCACTTCCGCGTGTGGATGATACTCTGGACGAACTTAAGGACGCGAATCTTTACACATACCTCGACCTCGCCTCTGGATTCTGGCAAGTTCGAGTGCGTGATCAGGACGTTCACAAGACGGCTTTTCAGACCCATGATGGCTTAATGTAATGGGTCGCCATGCCGTTTGGCCTGTGCAATGCGCCGGCTACATTTCAGAGGATGATGAACGACATTCTTCGCGACTTTTTACACAAGTTCGTGACCGTCTACCGGGATGACGTCTGTATTTACATTCGAATATTGGAAGAGCACCTTGAGCACCTGCGACTTGTGCTACATCGGTTCAAGGAGGAAGGGCTGAAATTACGCCTTAAGAAATGCTTCTTTGGACTGCAAGAGATGGAGTACCTGGGATACACTGCGTCGGCCGGTAAAATTTCGGTTTCCACAAAGAAAGTCGAGGCCGTTGCAGACTGGCCAGTGCCCAAGACGCAGAAGGAGGTTCGCAGTTTCGTACAATTCTGCAACTTCTACGCCAGATTCATACACCATTTTAGCGACCTTACGGCTCCATTGACGGACTTACTGCGGAAGTCCCAGCCACATAAGGTTACGCTGACGCCTGCATGTTTGGAAGCCTTCGAGACTCTCAAGTTACGGCTCATTTCCACGCCATGCCTGATCCTTCCGGAGGTCGGCTCGGACGCGACGTTCACCGTAGCTACAGATGCTTCAACAGTGGGGATTGCAGCTGTCATGTTGCAAGACCAAGGAGGAGGTCTTCAACCAGTCTCTTACTGGGCGCGTAAGCTGAATCCAGCTGAGCGTGGTAACACTTACTCTGCGTACGACTTAGAAGCTTTGGCCGTATGCGAAGCTGTCAAGCATTGGAGGTGCTATCTTGAAGGATGCTCTAAGTTCCTTGTCGTAACAGACCACGACACACTGCGACATCTGCTCAGGCAACCGAACAACAGGCTCAACAAGCGGCAAGCAAGATACCTGCGGGATTTACAACCGTTTGTGAGCTCGATGACACTTGCATATCGCAAGGGAGCTTCGAACGAAGCTGACCCATTAAGCCGGCGACCAGACTTCGTACCTCAGGCCACAGTACCCTTATTTTGGGATGGTGAGGTTCCGTCAGATCGAGAATTACGACGGAAGTCCCAGTTGCTGTTTGAAGACGCACAGTTAAATTTATTGACTGTTGACGCACTACAGCTGAGCCATGAGTTCGCTTATCTCATTCGCGAGGGGTTCTCACAAGACTCGTTTTATGGGGACGAGGGTGAGTGGACGAAAGACAGCCGGATAGAAGCCAGAGACGGATACTTTTGGCGCCTCAATCGCCTCTGTATTCCACAAAACTCTGAGCTCCGACTGAGATTGATCAGAGAGCTGCACGAAAGTTCGTCAGCTGGTCACAGAGGAGTTGCTAGCACTCTTGCTAAAGCACTCGACAGATTCAGGTGGAAACGAATCCGCCAAGATGTGAAAGATTTCTGTGAACGCTGCGTCGTGTGTCGACGAGCGAAGATTCGACCGCAGATGGCTGCGACTCTTTACCCATTGCCTGTTCCACCCAGACCGTGGCACACAGTTGGTCTTGACTACCTGACACACTTGCATGAGAGCAATGGCTTCAACAGTGAGCTGATTGTGGTAGACCATCTAACTCGAATGGCCCATTTTCTGCCATGTACAGAGTCGATTACTGCCGAAGAAACTGCAACTTTGTTTTTACAGGGAGTCTACCGTTTACATGGACTGCCCCGAGTGCTGATCAGCGACCGCGACCCAAAATTCGTCAGTGCCTTCTGGCAGACACTTTGGAGACGCCTCGGAACGCGTCTAAACATGTCTTCCAGTCGACATCCAGAAACGGACGGGTTGACATAGCGAGTGAACATCACATTCCATAAGCTTCTTCGCTGCTTCTGTTGCTATGATGGCTCTGATTGGACTACGCTGCTACCACAAGTGGAATTCGCGTACAACGCTTCGCGTGCACTCGGAATTGAGCACACACCGTTTGAGGCTAGCTTTGGGTTCTCTCATGAGGAGCCTCCTGACCTGCTGTTCAGCATGCGACCATCGATTCCAGTTTCGCAAGACGCAACATATCGGTTGAGATTGTTACAGGAAGTACACACCATGGTACGCTCAGTGTTCCAGCTACACAAGGACGAGATGCAGGCGCGCACATAACCGTCTACGGCGCCGCACTTTGCTAAGGGAGACAAGGTGTCGATCGTCACAACAAACCTTTTTCTCCGAGGACAACCAAACCGGAAACTCAAAGACAGACAGCTCGGCCCTTTTTCCGTGGAGGAGCAAATTGGGAAACACAGTTACAGATTGAAACTACCAGCGACAGTACGCATACATCATGTGTTCCATGTTAACAACTTACGACCCTGCTCCACCGCTCCACTACGACCAGCTGTTCCGGTGACTGTACCTGAAGGAGACGACGAGGAGTTTGACGTCTCGCACATCTCTGCTGTGTGCATCAAGTCGCTACCTGGACGACGAGGCAAATATCTGCTCTTCATGACGCACTTCAGTGATGACGACATTCCACCTGTTTGGCACCGGTTGAACGAGGTGCACCGAACAATCGCGTTACAAGATTTCTTGGAGACGCCCCAATAACACAAGTTTGCCAAGACTCATGCGTATATCGACTTCATGCACGCTCACCCAGCGCGCATTCCTGAGTCCCAGTAACTGCTTCAGTAAAGGAGCCAAGAACCACGGAGGTCTGCCTCACGGCGGCCTCATTGATCTGTCAAGAGGGGGAGGGTACGAGTGTGACGAGTACTGTCCTGCAACAATACATTGCAGGACATTGTACATGTACTCGTTACGGATTCCAATTCGTGCTTTTCCACAGGATGGACGTATACTCGTGGGTACGTCGCTACTGCAATATTGTAAGGGTGCTGATGCTACAGTACGACCAGTACCTCCCGGTACGTACATATATGCATAATTAATCTAACTAGCCAGATGACGCGCCAGAACGAGCTCTTCGATGCACAAGGAGCCGCGTCGTGAAACCCAATGCTAGGCAGGCCGCGTCTCGAGACAGATGACGACGGTTGGACAGCCCTAACGCCTGACACGTAAGCCAGTCTTATAGGCGTAAGTAATCTGGGCAGAAACCTATTTAAGCCCAGTGCAGTAGAGGGAGGTGACAAAACCATTTAACAATTCCTTTGTTCATTTACAACATCTACTGCTTAAGTATAGCAGTGAAACATCTTTCACCATTGCCTCTCGACAACATCATTTTGCCATCTTGCAACAACAGAACTAGACAGACAAGAACAGATTTGAGCTAGCGTTTAGCTTTCAGAGGCTAACCGCCACAATATGCACTCCTACCAGCGGAAGCAACAATTGACATATTTGTGTTGGCAATTGGTTGTTAACATGCAAACTCCTCATTCGGGACGGTTTTGTTTGTCGATGGCGAAAGGTCGGTTGTACGCTTCGATGATGGGGAGTTGGGGACGAACTAGCGATCCCCAACTGCACACTCCGGGCAGAGTCGCAAGCAGGCACTAATTAATAAGGTCTGAGGAAAATTAGCAGCCCTTAATAATGATATTACTTAGCTCACAAATGCTGTGCTAACCTGTTCGATGTTGTTTTGGCAATACGTAGTAATGCCTCTGACGGTGAGGGGTCCGACGACGACCAAGGGCTTGCGGAGGTGGCTGCCTCCACCGCGGCCGCATCGAATTGCCAAATGTTGCCGGACTTGCCGCCCTCACCGCCCTATCCCATCAATACCTCGCCCTCCTACCACGCGACGAGTAGTCCCTCGTCAAATACAAAAGCAAAAGGGGCAGAGGTCGAGGCCGTGGGCGCGGGAGTCGAGGTGGCCGTGGCAAAGGTAGGCGCGGCCGTCCTCCCCACACCCGCGATTCCTTCACAAGGAAACCCCGGGCGTCTTGAGGCCCCACAGCTAATCATCTTGATTATGATGATGCTGAGACGGCTGCGGACATTGAGGTTGACCATGAAGAGGACGCCGCCGAGTTGTTGTTGGACGAGCTGTAGAAGGTCGACGACGAGCGGGTCGACGGCCTTGAGGCAAAGGACGTTCTTGATGACGTCCTCACCGTCAAGGGTCAGGTGCCTCAATCAAGGGAGGACCATCGACCTTTCGCTGCGACATGCTTACAATCGCCATGTTGGAGGTGACTCTGCACAATTACATTGAGTGCAACCAACTTCGGTACTTCACAGCGTGCTTTCCTTATGAGTTGGTGCCTAAGATAGCTATTAAAATGAGTTAGAGAGGCAAGACCCGGGCTTTGGCACTAGCTGAGAGGTCACTAATGGCGAAATTGAAATTGTTTACAACATGTACCGTATGCGCCGGTTTACACCAAATGCCGTATGCGCCGGTTGCTGTCTCTTGGCCCTCCCAACTATGCCATACATGGAACTTACAAGCCAGGGCTAGACCGTCAACCACCTATATCCAACCTCTCCAAGGGTGTTCGGGGGTTTTACTCCCCCCCGGGGAGTTGTGCAAGATGAGGCGAGGGCGGCGTGCATTCATGGGCGTGCGAAGGGGCAATGTGCGGAGGCGCGGCGGGAGGTCGTGCGGGATTTGATGCGGTATATGAGTAGGAGATGATGTAGCCATTGGATAGTATGCGTGTGGAGTTGTGCAAGGATGCGAGACGTGTCGAGGCGTGCTTTGGAGATGATTTTGTCAGTAGGGTCTGTGCGGGCGGTGAGTAGGGAGGCGAGACTCGTGATGGTGGAGGAGTGCGGTGTACCTGTGCGGCTCATGACGATGGGAAGGATGTCTACCACTGTGCTTGGCCAGTGGTTACGGATGGCGTTGGCAAGGGGAGTGTATTTGGCACGTATGAGGTGGGCTGCTTGGGAGAGGTTGTCGTCCGTGCAGTACTTCCATTCCCCTATCTGGATCTTTTTTATGGATGCGTAACGGCGGCGACGGTTTGTGTGACCGACGAATCGAGGTTCGAGGAGGCGGATAAAGTCGGGTTTGTGTGCGGGGGGTCGTAGCGTGGGGGGGGAGAATTTCAGGTGGGAGGACGGCGGGACACGAGGTTAGGGAGCCGGATGAGAGACCTTCGTCGGCAGCAACAAGGCGGGTGGGCATGTGGGTGGGGTGAGGTGGGTGACAGTCAAGAGGAGTGTGGGCAGGAGAGGGGGAAGCAAATGATTTGATGGGTTTGTTACCGAAGTCTGCAGTGATGGTTTCCCATCGTCCTCCGTTGTGGCGTTCCAGTTGGAAGAGTAGGAGTTGCAGCGCGCTGTTGTGGCGGTCCTGTCTCAGGCCAGACATGGTGGGGCAGTTACCGGCCATGTGGCCGTTGCTAGTGAATTGGTCACAAAGGGGGGAGCGCAGGGTGGGGTTGTGTGTGAGGACTCCCCACATGAATTCGTGCTTGTGGGTGAACTGGATATTTGTGAGGGTTGTGTGTTTTTCATGGAAAGAGAAGTCGGCGCCTTCCTCCGCGGCGCGGGCGAGGAGGGCACCGTGTTGGTTGTTTGCGAGAGGGTGTGTGTGTGTGTGTGTGTGTGTGTGTGTGTATGGTGATGCAGGTGTGTGCGTCAACTTTGAGGTTGGTGTAAATGCAAGGTATGGGTTCCCCTAGGGTTTGTGGAATGAGGGTGTATGGCCAGGTCAGGTGGCCTATCGTGACCTCTGAACCTGTGGTGTATGTAGTGTCGGGTGGGTGGCCATCCGCGACTTGGTTGGCGAGGGTGTCTGCGAGGTCGTTACCTAGGGAGTGGTTGTGTGCTTAATTTTGCCTAGGTGTGTGCGGATGCCTGCGTCGCAGCGGTTTTTAAGGGTGTGTGTGATGGAGTGGAGCGTGTCGCGGTGAATGTTGTGTCTGTAAGCGGAAGGGCAGTTTAAGTATCCTTGTATGAGGCGGAGGGAGCACGTACTGTCTATAAGGAGGTGGGTGCGGCCGAGTTGGAGGCCTATATCTATGCCAGCTAGTTCAGCTCGATTTATTGTGTGCGAGGGAGGGGTAGAGGTCACCAGGATTTTTATTTTGGTGTCCGAGGCGGGGTGTGTGGCTGCTGCTCCGAGTGGGGATGAGCCTCCTTTTTTCGAGCCGTTTGTCTTGCCAGTTCCAAGCAAGAGTGCCTGTGGCGGGGGGATATGTTAGTTGCATGCGTTCCGGGAGGGGATATGTTATGGGGTGAGTTGGGTTTGGGAGGAGGTGGTATTTGCCTGCCGAGTGGGGTGAGTAGGTGTCGAAGAGGTGAAGGGGAGGGATGGTGATGGCGGGGTTGGGGAGGTGAGTGTTGTAGATAGACTCGAGAGTGTTGTGAAGTGCGGTCATGGCTATATGAGAAGGGCGGGCGGAGAGTGCGAGGGGGGTGGCGACGAGGTAGATGTCGACCATCCAGCGTGTGCCGAATGGGGTAGAAGTGGGTTTGCCAATATGTTGGTCGGGGGGTAGGAAGGTGTTTGCGTCATTGGGGAGGGTGTAGAGGTGGTGGGTGTATGGGGACTTGATGTATTTGGAGTGGCGGTAGGGTGTGTGTTCCCATTGGGGGAGGATGAGGATGGTCGCGCTGGGTGTGTGAGGGACTGTGAGGTCTGCACTGGTGATTGCGTGTTCCATGGCGCGGCGCATGCATTCGTGGTCTTATTCGGGGTTGGCGATGTTGGTGCCTTGCCAGGTGTGTGGGGCATTGCTGCCGCTAGATGAGAAGACGATGTTTTCGGGGTATAGGTATTGAACCATGCAAACACAGTTAGTGTGGAAGATAACGTACGCAAACGTAGTTACAGTCACAGTCCCGCAAACGGAACAGTTACGGCGACAACCAGCCTACATGCGTGGTGTCGGGACAACAGAAGTGTGAGAGCTGTAGCCTAGCGACAGCTCTGTACCGAGTCAAACAGTTTATCGGTATGTCCGATCTAGACATGTACTAATCATATCTAGAATAGCTTACAGTAGCTATCTGCAACTAATACGTATGCGGTATTACTTACAACAATAGGGAGTGGTAGGTGTGGGAGTGGAGGGATTTATTGAGGGGGTCGGAGTAGAGTTCTGTCTGTATGTGGAATGCGTGGCGGAGAGCTGTGAGCAGGTCTTCTCTAGTGGCCCATCTATTACGGGTGGTGGTGGCGGGTGTGGGTGAGTGGATTTCTGAACGGGAGCCTAGGCGAGTGAGGAGGTGGTAGACCTCCTCTTCGAACGAGTGCTGCGAGAGGTCGGGGCGGAAGAGTTGAAATAAGTGGCGGACGCGGGGGCCGTTAAGGGTGGTGACCGCTCGGCCGTCGGGAGTGCAGAGCACGGTGGTGTCATGGAGTGATGGGTGTGTGTGGATGGCGAATTTACCGGTGGGGAGCATGTCGAGGTCGGGGTGGATGGGGTCGTGGTTGAAGGTGATTAGGGGGTGTGACCATGGAGGGGGTCCGGGTTCTGGCAGTACGGGTGTGGTGGAGGGGACAAAGCCGGAGTTAAATGCGGTGAGTGCCGTGGGGCCGGAGGGGGTTTCATTGATGGTGTCGTGTAGTTGGAGGCAGGGAACCCACTAGACCTCGTGGAGGCGGGTGAGGTCGTGTTGTTGCCCGCGAGCACACCAATCGCACTGCCATGTGGCGGGTCCCTGAGCTGGGCGGCATTTGGACCGTACGGCAAAGTGCGGGCATGTACAGCAGGTGGAGGTGGGTTCTGTGTGCAGTGGGTCATGATAGATGGAGCAGGCGGTGGGGGAGGGGGGGGGGAGGCATACCGATGTGGGGGTGGAGGAGATGAGGCGGAAGCCGTCGTCGAGTTGTAATTGAATGTCCCATTCCGTGACGTGTTCCGGGGCCCATTCTACCATGTACTGTGTTTGGCCGTATTCTGTGTCCTTGTGTTTGGAAATGATGCGCTTTACGTCGCAGGGGGGGAAGTGGTGGTCGCGGGGGGTGAGGTATTCTGTGTCTATGTGTGTGGTGGGTACAGTGGGGGTGGAGTGTTTGGTGCGGGAGGTGTAGATGCCGGAGGAGAGGGTGTGGGGTGAGCGAGGGAGGTGTGGGGAGAGGAGAGGAATCCAGGAGGGGTGGATAGTGGTGGAGGGTGATGCTTGTTTGGGGGTGAGTTGTGTGATGGGGAGGCGGTTGTGGATAGTATTGGAGGGTTCGGAAAAACGTATCCTACCGTCACTAAAGACAGTAAAAAGATCCAAAGTACTACTAAAGTACTACTGAACCACAAAACACGGGGATGGATCGGTAGCTCGGATGAGCAACGCCGATCGTCTTCGCTCTGGGCCTGGCCTCCCATCGAGCGCAAGACTGGTGAACAGGGCTGCCGGACGGCGTGCACCATTCACCTCTCCCCACCCGAGCCTAGCTCACAATGGTCAGTGGATTCGTAGCGACACCAGACGGTACACACTCAAAGGCGCAGCTTTCAGGGATTTGAATTTTATCCTCCCGACAGCTATCGCGCCACCCACTTCAAAATCAACACGCGTACCCGACAAAGTACTACGCCACCCCCATACAACTCATCGCTTACAAAAAGCTCCTCCCCCGGTCGGCGGCGCGCCACATCGCGCCCCTCCGAGCGTCCGGACGTCCCTGTCCGACGCCAACATCCAACAAACCCATGCCCCATCAGACCTGGTCGCGTGCAGCCAACACGTGAACGACTCCCAAACACCAACTCTAAAAGCCACACCTATCTCCTACACTCCTCTACAACTCTCGACATCCTACTCGACCGCT
This sequence comes from Tetraselmis chui, assembly GCA_026401115.1. NCBI lineage: Eukaryota > Viridiplantae > Chlorophyta > Chlorodendrophyceae > Chlorodendrales > Chlorodendraceae > Tetraselmis > Tetraselmis chui. The sequence continues at coordinate 73,875 of JAPMLY010000547.1, forward strand.
ATGTCTACGCCCCCTACCCCCCCCACCTACAGGCAGGCGCTCCTGAAGGACCCCCCGCCGCACGGCCGCTTCACGGACCTCTACCATCCCCGGAACGCACTCGCGGGACACCCCCTGACCCCGTTTCTCACCGCACCCCAGCTCAACCACCCCCAACAACTCCTGGGCACGCCACTGGACCCCCTTCCTCTACGTCGTGGACTAGAGACCCCTCTGATCCTGTCCCCCCCACGGTCAACTGAGGCCATGGGACAGGCCGACGACTTCTCCACCCGGGCTGTCGACTCCCTCCTCCTCACAGGCCAGTACTCCACCCCCCCCCCCCCACCTCGCTCGATTCTGGCTCCACGGCGTCTTCCTCCCGGACCCGTCTCACCCCGACCCGATCGTGTCGGCATGCTCATTGGCCCGCCGCTGGCTACTCGAAAGCCTACACGACCTTACCGATCTCCCCAACCGCATCAGAAATATAATAGGCAGAGAACTCGCCCAACACACACGGTGGACCGCGAACGCCACACGAACCCTCCACCCCACCTCCCCGAACTGCAACGATGCCACAACCCTGCCAGTCGAGCTCCACTCGAGCTTCCAAGAGATCCACCTGACAATTCCTACCTCATGTATAGCGGTGGGACTCCTATACCAACTGACTTCACGCCAGCGTGAATTCAGTTCAGCCGGTCCAGTGCCACCCTCCGTGATCTCCTCCCCTTCGCTCCTGGAAAAACTAAGTCAGCAGAAAATTCGCTTTCTCCGGGATGCCTCGGCTCCATGAGTTTCAGGCCGAAGGATAAAGATCCGCTCCCCGGTATTCACCGGTATCACCGGTCAAGAAGCAGTCGCCCTCCTACAGGACCTCCTCACCTCCGACCTCGCGACGGCCCTCACCTCTACAGGTTCATCCCCCCCATCCCACACCCTGTGCAAACTCGAAGACCTACCCGAGCAAGCCCAGTTCACCCTCCAGTTCGCGGACGCACTCCAGCCGTTGGACACACCCGTCCCGATCGAGTCCGACCCGTCCTGTTTCTGGGTAAATATCCTCCACCTGCCCAATAATCCCATTCATTCACAATCTGGACCTCTATCCCTTCACATTTTCCCCCGTTCACCCTATGAACCCGTACCCCCTGACCACCACCTTCACACCATCACCATCACACCACCCCCCGTCACAGGACACGTCCCCGGCTTATCCTGGGCTGACACCTGCCTCACCACTGTCCTCATCCAATCCCGCCACTCACTCTCCCTACCATGCATCAACTCCGACGGCACCATTCCACCCACACACTGGTTATACACCCTCCTGTCCCAAACTGCAACAGAATACCTCACACAAAATACCCCCAACCCCACCCCCCCCTTCCAACACCCCCCCCAGCCTCTACCACTACACAACCCTGAAAAAATTCCCAGATGGCTCGTACTTTCGCTCTCACCCCTCCAATTCACCCACCGTCACCACCAGCATCCAAGTCTCTCTCAGTGCTGAAATGTACTGCATACTCATCTCCACCAACGGCACAGTCACCATCCCTCTCACTCACACATACACACACAGAGGCACACACATTCCATCCACCTGCACACTCAATATCAACCCCCACCACTACTCCACCTTCGGCAAAGCCCGACTCCAGGACCCCATCTTCACCACCTCTCCCTCTCCGCCGCCCCTCACCATCACAAAAAAATTCACACTCCTCCGCAACCCCCCTGCCCTCCTCCTCCAATGGTCGAGACACCTCTCAGACACTCACGTCACCAGCCAGTGGCACCTGGAGCCCTCCGACTTCCAGCTGCAGGAAGACGAGGACCTCCCTCTCGACCTCTCCTCCCTCCCAGACATTCAACTTTCCAACACCCCGGCCCTCCCAACCCACAACACACGGCCCCAACACCAACCCGCGGCCTCACACCCCACCTCCACCTCCTCCTACCACGCACACCCCTCCCCCCACCCCCCCAGCCCCACCCCCGGTCCCACAACCTCCCACTCACCCCCACCCCTCTCCCCATCATCACTGAAGACTCCTCCGAACCCATGGACTCCTCCGCCTCACCACCCCTCCCCCCCCCCCCGAACACAACCCTCCCCCCCACCTTCCCACCCCCCCCGACTCCACCCAAACCCTCACCACACCTCCCACCCTCTCCCAACACACCACCCCCCCCCCTCTCAACACCGCCCTCATCAGCAGACTCCCCTCCTCACCCACGCCCCCCCACAGACCCCTCACTCAAACCTGCACCCCCAGTAGGAGTTACCAAACCCTCTCGCCCCTCCCGCAAACAACCCTCCCCAACCCCCCCAACTCGTGTCCCCCCGCACCCCTCCCTCACCCCCCACCGTGCCCCTGCTCCCCCTCCATACCCTCTCAACTCCAATCCCCCCTTACCCGCGGCCACCCATCCCCCCCCTGCCGCCCCCAACCCACCATCCCCTCCCATCCGGCTCCCTTGAAGACGAGGAACTCGACCTCGACGGCTACTCCGACCAGTCGGAGGATAACGCGGAGGCCACAGGAACCCCACCGACCACCACTGACTCTCCCAGTGCCAGTCAACCCCCCATGTCACCCCCGGCCAAACATGCCGACTATCATCATTAGGTCCCCTCAGGACGAAACGGAGGTTAGACCCCACACCCCTACCCCCACCTCCCAGCCCGACAACTGTCATATCCTAGCCATTTAGCTAAGTGCTAGTATCTGACATTATTTGTTTCCTCTAAATGGTACCTGTATCTTAGCGATATTCAGTGACTCTTTATTTGTCATCACGGCAGTACAACTGTATCGCCGTATTTTCCCTCGACAGTACAGAGTTACTAGCAGTATCTCTTCTAGATAGTTCTTTTCTAGATAGTTCTAAGAGCTTGTGTGATAAGGTTAGGTAGACGGTACAGGTAACCTGAGTTAACCTGTATCACTAGTAATAGTTTGGTTTAGTTAGCAGACAGCACAAGCTACAGGTTCTAAGGCTGTTTCTAGAACAACTGCGGTGTGGGTATTTAAGATAGGGACTTACTGGTAGAGGTGAGAGACCGGTACAGAATAGAATTACGCCACACCCAGACTGTAAGAAACCCTGTTCCTAAGACAATCTTATTAATTCTCTCTACGCTGTATAATTAGATCCAAAGATTAGGTTCTACTATTAGTCTAAGGTTGCCAACTTAGCCTAACCAAAGTAGCACCTCACACGTGGTTTCATAATCGTACTGTAACCACCGTACCTCGCTTCACTCTACCGGCCCACTTCAGCCCACGCACCTGCCGCACAATTCTGCATAAGTTTTTAATCGACTTAAATCTGGAATCTGGTCTTCCCACCCCTATCGGATACCTCGATTCCTCTGCCGCCCTCTCCTTCCAATGGGGACAGTACCAGGACCTCTCTAACCTGTACTGCCTCGCGTCCGAAATAACCAAACTCCATTCAACTCCCTCCGCCTCGTACACAGTTATTACTAACACCGAAGTCGATAATCACCACCATACCTCCCAATACCCCAGCCACTGGACTAACCTCGCCAATCGAGGCCACCCCCCCCCCCGTCCGGGGACACCTAACCATTCTCTCCTCGTCCTGACATGGCAACACTCGCACTTCGGCCTCCTCCACCTTACTCACTCCTCTGCTACCTGGATAGACTCCTTACATCACTCCCCTCCTTCCGACCTCTTAGCCCGCTCCCTCAATCTCCTCTCAGCCTGGAACTCCTCCCCCCCCCCCTCCCATCAGCACCCTACACTCCCTCAACCCACCTCGCCAAAACGATTCCGAGAGGGCGTGGTCGTGCGGCACCCACGTCCTCCTACACACATACTTCATTGCCACAGCTCCCCCGAACCAACCCTACACTCCCCCCTCTTTTGACCCCCGGACCTCAGTGTACTCCCTACACACTATGCTCTGGAACCACACCTTCCGCTCCGCCCCCCTCCCACTGGGACGTCGCCACCTCCTAGACGTTCTATGTCCCCCCACATCACCCTCACCCCCCAACTCCCTCCCCCTACCCACCCCGCCCCCCCCCCACCCTCCTATCCCCCCCCCTATCCTCGCAACCCCACCCACAGAACGACCCCTCCCAGAACCCCCCTGCAACTCCCATACCCTTCCCTCCCCCGGTCCAGCACACAGACCAATACATCTCCCCTCTCCTCCCCCCCTCCGCCCACCCCCCAGACCCCCACCCGACAAGAGCCCCCCAGCCGCCCCCCCCTGCTCCACCCCCCGCCCCCTCCCCCATCCTCCCGCACCACACATCCCAACCACTACACTTCATTGCCCTCAACACCCGCGGCCTACACACCTCCATTATGGATGTCGAACACCTCTCCACCTCCCACCACCCAGACGTCTTAATTCTCACTGAAACCAACCACGACACCCACAAGTCTCGCTGGCGCATAGCCCTCCCCCAATACCACCTCAAAAGCTCCCGACCTTGCTACTCACCTGTGCCCCTACCCAACGCAGGCGTCCTCTTCGCGGTCCGCCGAACCTCGTTCCAGTCTGCCACTGTCCTAACCCCGCCCTCCCACCTCATCCCCCATATCGCCGGACTAAAAATCGTCCCCCACTCAGGCACCCCCTACCTCCTCATAGGTACTTATATGCCCCAGCTCTCCGCCCCCCACCTGACCCGCCTCTACGCAGAAGTTGCCGCCTGGGGCCTCAGACTAGCGGACGAACACCCGCAACACCGCACCCTCTGGGGAGGGGACTTCCAATCGACCACCCACACAGGTACAGGACACCCGGCCCTCACCTCCCTACTCAAATACCACCTCCACCCCCTCCACGACCCCATCCCTACCTTCCCCCGCAGCGGGGGCTGCCTTGACCACTGGCTCACCACGCCTCCCTCCCCCACCACCCTCACACCATCATCCTGCTCGATATTCCCCTCCCCCTCCCACTTCACTGACCACTCTGCTATACACCTCGTCATTCCAGCCCCTTTCTCACTCACAGCACACCCCCCCCCCATACCCACCCCCACACACATCACACGACGCGCAAACTCACCTTTCGCCTTCCCCTCACACCCGACCACATCCAACAGTACCAATCCAGCACCCCAGACCTCATCAATCGAACGGCAACCCTTCACGCAGACATCCGTAAATGTAGCAAGCATAACGGCCCTCTCCCCATCGCCCAAGCCCTATTAAACACAACCGAATATCTCTCCCCTGACGCCATCAAACAACAATGCCAAGCACGCATCCGCCAACTTCTTCACGCCACCACCCTGGATAAGATTAATAAAATAAAAACACGAGCCAACACGGCCTACGACACCTGCCCCAAACGCTCCCACCGCCAATTGAAAATTAAAAGCGGCCTCCTACCCCCCGCCGGCACCACCTCCACCCTCCACCGCATTACCAAACCCGATAACACTACTGCATCCTCCCCCTCAGCCGTCATTGACGCGGTGCACTCTCACTTCGCTCGCGAACTCGACCGCGCCACCCCCCCTGAACTTCCCACCCCCCCATGGGAACTCCCTGACAACCCCGACAACTTTACCATCGAACCCCGCGGTGACCCCTCTCTCACCCTTGCCGACATGATTACCCGCGACACCTTCGATAAAACCCTCAACTCCCTAGGCACCGGCAAAGCCCCTGGCCCCGACGGTATCCCCAATGAAATAATCAAATTCCTACCCCCGGCGACCCGCTCCGCTCTCTTCTCTCTACTCTCCCTCCTCGCCCACAAATCCTACACCCCTCCTGATTGGTGCCACAGCACAACCTGCCTCCTACATAAAAAAGGCGACCCCTCCCTCCTCGATAACTACCGCCCTATCGCCCTCATGAACAACCTCCTTAAACTCTGGACAGCACTAATCAAAGAAGCAGGCTCGAAGTACGCCGAATCCCACGGCATACTCAGCGACCAACAGGACGGATTCCGACAACACCGCAGCATCCACGACGCCCTTTCCTCCCTCATTACGACGATGGAAGATGCGAAACTCCACAGCAAAGACATCTACGTCATGTACGCGGACTTCAAAGGTGCCTTCAACGCCGCGGACCACCGAATCATGTTCAAACACATGCGCCAACTCGGTATGCCTCCCACCTTTGTCGACACATGCGAACAACTATACGGGGTCTCAACCACAGCATATATCACTCCTCACGGCCCCACCCCTTCCATCGACATCAATCGCGGAACCCTCCAGGGTGACACCCTCTCCCCCTTCCTATTCACCCTCTTCCTTGAACCCTTCCTTCGCTGGCTCACGGTGGGAAGCCGGGGCTACCGCCCAGGCCCCCCCGCCACTAACGCTGACCCCACAGAACCCACAGCCACCTACCCAGGACACGCCTTCGCAGACGACCTCAGCCTCGCCACGGGCTCGACCCCCAACTTGACCATCCAGCTAAGAAAACTCTCCCTCTTCAGCGCCTACACCGGCATGACGGTCAATATCCGAAAATGCTGCATCACCGGCGCCCTCTGGCGTACAGGCAACGCCCTCACCCGCGCCAACACTACCCTCCTCGCATCCCGCCTACAAACACAGTTCATCTCCATAAACTCCATACCGGCCCCCATCCCCTCCATTGGCCCCAAGGACACATACAGAGTGCTAGGGGTCGAACTGAACACCTCTCTTAACTTCACCAAACATTGGCAAGAACTCAAACGTACCACCGCATCCCTCATCACCGCCCTCTCCACCTCCCCACTAACTCAATCCCGCAGAATCAGGGTCATCCGTGGACTCCTCATCGGAAAGCATTTCACCCTCCAGCTCGGCCTCTTCACTGACTCCCAACTCGACACTCTCGAAGGACAAATCTGCCGCGCACTCCGCTCCGCCGTCTCCTCGGTACGTAACCTTCCCCGCACTGCCCTTCACCGCCCTACCTCAGACCTAGGATACGGTCTCCCCTCCCTCAAAGCCCACGCCGCACAACTCACAGTCTGTCACCTTCATAAAACCATGAACACCTCAGGCTACAGAGGCCACATGGCCCGCGCACACATACGCACCCTATCCACCACGTACTCCCACTGGCCCTCGGAATCCATCATGTCAACCTGCCACACCCCACCCACACTAAAGTGCTTAGTCCGCGCCCAACGGGATGCGGGCACCATATTCCACAACATCCCCCCACTCTCCCTCACCAACCCTATCGCCTCCACTATCCGCGCCCACTTCACCACTCAAGACAACGCCCTCCTCACCTCACTCCGAGACAAAGCCACACACATCACCGACCCTCACACATACAAACAAGCCTACTGCGACTTCTCCCCCCGCAAAACACACGCCTCCCTCCTACCCCGCCTTACCCCCCTCTGGAAAAATAACATCACCTCATGGTCACAAGTCCTCCTCAGAGCCACCTCATCCTCCTTCATCCTCAAATCATGCAAATCCATCACCACACTAACGGGGTCCACCACCCCACTCTCAGTTCCCATCCGCCTCCTCGCCGCAATCCTCACCGAACCCCTCGATACTATCCACAACCGCCTCCCCATCACAAACCTCAATACCAACCAGGCATCCCCCCCCACCACTATACATCCCTCGTGGATACCCCTCCTCTCCCCTCACCTCCCACGCTCAACCCCCACCCTCCAATCCGGCATCAACACCGCCCGCACCGCTCACCCCACCCCCATAGCACCCATCACACACCTCGACACAGAATACCTCACCCCCTCCGACCACCACTACCCCCCCTGCGACGTAACACGCATCATCTCCAAACACAAAGACACGGAATACGGACAAACACAATACATGGTTGAATGGGCCCCGGAACACCTCACGGAATGGGACATACAGCTACAACTCGACGACGGCTTCCGCCTCATCTCCTCCACTCCCACATCGGTTTGCCTCCCCACCCCCTCCCCCTCTGCCTGCTCCATCTGTCATGAACCCCTACACACAGAACCCTCCTCCGCATGCTGCACATGCCCGCACTTTGCCATACACTCCCAGTGTCGCCCAGCTCAGGGCCCCGACACGTGGCAGTGCGACTGGTGCGCTCGCGGCCAACACCACGACCTCACCCATCTCCACGAAGTGCAGTGGGCCCCGTGCCTACAACTCCATGACACCATCAGTGAGACCCCCTCCGGCCCCACCGCCCTCACCGCATTCAACTCCGGCTATGTCCCCTCCACCACACCCATTTTGCCAGACCCCGGACCCCCTCCGTGGTCACACCCCCTCATCACATTCAACCATGACCCCATCAACCCCGACCTTGACATGCTCCCTACCGGTAAATTCGCTATCCACGCACACCCTTCACTCCCCGACACCACTATACTCTGCACCCCCGACGGCCGCGCAGTCACCACCCTTAACGGCCCCCGGGTCCGCCACCTTTACCAACTCTTCCGCCCCGACCTCTCTCGTCATACGTTCGAAGAGGAGGTCTACCACCTCCTCACACGTCTAGGTTCCCGATCAGAAATCCACTCACCCACGCCCGCCACCACCACCCGCAACAGATGGGCCACCAGAGAGGACCTCCTCACCGCTCTCAGTCACACATTCCGCATCCAGACAGAACTCTACTCCGACCCCCTCAATAAATCCCTTCACTCCCACACCTATCACTCCCTCTACCCCGAAGACATAGTCTTCTCATCCAGCGGCAGCAACGCCCCGCACACCTGGCAAGGCACCAACATAGCCAACCCCGAATACGACCACGAATGCATGAGACGAGCCATGGAACACGCAATCACCAGCGCACACCTCACAGCCCCTCACACACCCAGCGCAACCATCCTCATCCTCCCCCGATGGGAACACACACCATACCGCCACTCCAAATACATCGACTCCCCATACACCCACCACCTCTACACCCTACCTAATGACGCAAACACATTCCTACCCCCAGACCAACACACTGGCAACCCCACCCCTACCCCCTTCGGCACACGCTGGATGGTAGACATATACCTCGTCGCTAACCCCCTCGCACTCTCCACCCTCCCATCACCCACAGCCATGAACGCACTCCATAACACCCTCGAATCCATCTACGACACTCACCTCCCCAACCCCACCATCACCCCCCCCCTCCACACCTCTTTGTCTCCTACTCACCCCACTCAACAGGTATATACCACCGCCCCCCAAACCCAACTCACCCCCTCACTTACCCCCTCCCGGAACGCGTACACCTAACGTACCCTCCCACCAGAGGCACCCCTGCTTGGAACTGGCAGGACTTTGTATATACAGACGGCTCGAAAAAAGGCAGCTCGACCCCCCTCGGAGCAGCAGCCGCCCACCCCGCCTCGGACACCAAAATCAAAATCCTGGTGAACTCTACCCCTCCCTCACATACAATAAATCGTGCCGAATTAGCAGGCATAGATGTAGGCCTCCAAATTGGCCGCACCCACCTCCTCACAGACAGTGCATGCTCCCTTCGCCTAATTCAAGGTTACTTAAACTGCCCTTCCGCCTACCGCCATAACATTCACCGCGACACCCTCTTATCTATCACACACACCCTCCAAACCCGCTGCGCAGCAGGCATCCGCACACACCTCGGTAAAATCAAAGCCCACAACCACTCCATCGGTAACGACCTTGCAGACACCCTCGCAAACCAAGTTGCGGATGGCCAACCACCAGATACTATATACACCACAGGTTCGGAAGTCACGATAGGCCACTGGACATGGCCGTACACCCTCATCCCACAAACCCTAGGCGAACCCATACCCTACAGATACACCAACCTCAAATCCGACGCACACAAATACAGCACAAAACACACACACACTCCTCTCTCGGATACAACCAAACACGGAGCCCTCCTCGCCCGCGCCGCGAAGGACGGCGCCGACTTCTCATACCACAAAAAACACTCCTCCCTCACAAATATCCAGTTCACACACAAACAAGAATTCATGTGGGGAGTCCACAACACCCGCCTACTTACTCACAACCCCACCCTGCGCTGCCCCCTATGTGGCCAATTCACTAGCAACGGCCACATGGCCGGTAACTGCCCCTCTATGTCTGGACTAAGACAGGACCGACACAACAGCGCTCTGCAACTCCTACTATCCCTACTGGAACGCCACAACGGAGGACGCTGGGAGACCATCACCGCAGACTTCGGTAACAAACCCATAAAATCGTTTGAATCCCCCACCCCTGCCCACTCCCCACTCGACTGCCACCCTCCTCACCCCACCCACATGCCCACCCGCCTTGTTGCTGCTGATGAAGGTCTCTCGCATGACTCCCTAACATCATGCCCCGCCGTCCTCCCCCCTGAGATTCTCCCCCCCACTGCTTCGTCCATCAGCACACAAACCTGACTTCATCCGCATCCTCGAACCCAGATTCATTGGCCACTCCAACGGTCGCCGACGTTATGCATCCATAAAAAAGATTCAGATAGGGGAATGGAAGTACTGCACAGACAACAACCTCACTCACACAGCCGACCTCATACGTGCCAAATACACACCCCTTGCGAACGCCATCAGAAACCACTGGCCAGGCACAGTGGTCGACATCCTCCCCATAGTCATGAGCCGCACAGGTACACCGCACTCCTCCACTATCACGAGTCTCACCTCCCTTCTCACCGCCCGCACAGACCCTCCTGATAAACTCGTCTCGAAAGCACGCCTCGACACATCTCGCATTCTTACACAACTCCATACGCATACTGTCCAATGGCTACATCACCTCCTACGCATCTACCGCATCAAGTCCCGCACGTCCTCCCGCCGCGCATCCGCACATTGCCTCCACGCACGACCCTGAATGCACAAGTTGGGAGGGCCCAGAGACAGCAGCCGACGCATCCGGCTTTTGGTGAAAAACCGGCGCATACGGTACATGTTGTAAACAATTTCAATTTCAATTTCAATTTGGAGGGTTCGGTGAGGATTGCGGCGAGAAGGCGGATGGGGACTGAGAGTGGGGTGGTGGACCACGTGAGTGTGGAGATGGATTTGCAGGATTTGAGGATAAAGGAGGAGGAGGTGGCTCGGAGGAGGCCTTGTGGCCATGTGGTGATGTTATTTTTCCTGATGGGGTTTAGGCGGGGGAGGAGGGAGGCGTGTGTTTTGCGGGGAGAGAATTCGCAGTAGGCTTGCTTATATGTGTGGGGGTCGGTGATGTGTGTGGCTCTGTCGCGGAGTGAGGCAAGGAGGGTGGTGTCATGGGTGGTTAAGTGGGCGCGGAGAGTGGAGGCGATAGGGTTGGTGAGGGAGAGTGGAAGGATGTTGTGGAATAGGGTGCCCGCATCGCGCTGGGGTCTGACTAAGCATTTGAGTGTGGGTGGGGTGTAACGGGTTGACATGATGGATTCCGAGGGCCAGTGGGAATACGTGGTGGAGATGGTGCGGATGTGTGCGCGGGCCATGTGGCCTCGGTATCCTCGGTTGTTCATGATTTTATGTAGGTGGCAGACTGTTAGTTGTGCGGCGTGGGCTTTGAGGGAGGGGAAGCCATATCCGAGGTCGGAGGTAGGGCGGTGGAGGGCGGTGCGGGGGAGGTTACGTACCGAGGAGACGGCGGAGCGGAGTGCGCGGCAGATTTGCCCTTCGAGGGTGTCGAGTTGGGAGTCGGTGAAAAGGCCGAGCTGGAGGGTGAAGTGTTTGCCGATGAGGAGTCCACGGATGACCCTGATTCTGCGGGATTGTGTTAGTGGGGAGGTGGATAGGGCGGTGATGAGGGATGATGTGGTACTTTTTAGTTCGTTCCAGTGTTTGGTGAAGGTGAGGGAGGTGTTAAGCTCTACCCCGAGGACGCGGTATGTGTCCGAGGGGCCAATGGAGGGGATGGGGGCCGGGGTGGAGTTGATGGTGATGAACTGAGTTTGTAGGCGGGATGCGAGGAAGGCAGTGTTGGCGAGGGTGAGGGCGTTGCCTGAGCGCCAGAGGGCGCCGGTGATGCGGCATTTGCGGATGTTGACGGTCATACCCGTGTAGGCGCTGAAGAGGGAGAGTTTCCTGAGCTGGATGAGCATGTTGGGGGTCGAGCCCGTGGCGAGGCTGAGGTCGTCAGCGAAGCCGTGTTCTGGGTATGTGGCTGTGAGTTCTGTGGGGTCGAAGTTAGTGGCGGGGGGGCCTGGGCGATAGCCCCGGCTTCCCACCGTGAGCCATCGAAGGAAGGGTTCAAGGAAGAGGGTAGATAGGAAGGGGGAGAGGGTGTCTCCTTGTAGGGTTCCGCGATGTATGTCGATGGAGGGGTGGAGCCATGTGGTGTAATATAGTCTGTGGTTGAGACCCCGTAGAGGTGTTCGCATGTGTCGACAAATGTGGGGGGCATACCGAGTTGACGCATGTGTTTGAACATTATGCGGTGGTCTGCGGCGTTGAAGGCGCCCTTGAAGTCCGCGTACATGACTTAGATGTCTTTTTTCATGACGTAGATGAGTTTCGCGTCCTCCATCGTCATTATGAGGGAGGAGAGGGCGTCGTGGATGCTGCGGTGTTGTCGGAATCCGTCTTGTTGGTCGCTGAGAATGCCGTGGGTTTCGGCGTATTTTGAGCCTGCATCTTTGATTAGTGCGGACCATAGTTTAAGGAGGTTATTCATGAGGGCGATGGGGCGGTAGTTGTCGAGGAGGGAGGGGTCACCTTTTTGTGTAGCAGGCAGGTTGTGCTGTGGCACCAGTCAGGAGGGGTGTAGGATTTGTGGGCGAGGAGGGAGAGGAGAGAGACGAGGGCGGGGCGGGTCGCCGGTGGTAAGAATTTTATTATTTCGTTGGGAATACCGTCGGGGCCGGGGGCTTTGCCGGTGCCTAGAGAGTTAAGGGTTTTATCGAAGGTGTCGCGGGTGATCATGTCGGCGAGGGTAAGGGAGGGGTCCCCGCGGGGTTCGATGGTAAAGTTGTCCGGGTTGTCCGGGAGTTCCCACGGGGGGTGGGCAGTTTGTGTGGGGTGGCGCGGCCGAGTTCGGTGGCGAAGTGAGAATGTACCGCTTCTAGGACAGCGGAGGGAGAGGTTGCGGTAGTTTTATCGGGTTTGGTAATGCGGTGGAGGGTCAAGGTGGCGCTGTTGGGGGGGAGGATGCCGCTTTTAATTTTCAAGCGGCGGTGGGAGGATTTAGGGCATGTGTCGTAGGCCGTGTTGGCTCGCGTTTTTCTTTTCTAGTTTATCTGAGGTGGTGGCGCGTAGTAGGTGGCGTATGCGTGCTTGGCACTATTGTTTGATGGCGTCAGGGGTGAGATATTCGGTTGTGTTTAAGAGGACTTGGGCGAAGGGGAGGGGGCCGCTGTTCGTACTACATTTGCGGAGTTTGATTATGTGAGTGCGTGTTTTTCAAGTAAGCCAAATAGGGTCGAGGGATGCTTGGGGTGGGCGGTGTTTTTTTGCGGGGAGAAGAGGCCAAACTGTAGCCGCGTGGTCCATGTGTTGGGAGAGGAGTGTAGTGAATTGTGAGGCGAGGGTGTCAAGGGTGTCGGGGGAGGCTGAGGTATGTGGGGTGTTGATTATTTCTGCGTGGAGGGCTGCCGTTTGGTTGATGAGGTCAGGGGTGTTGGATTGGTACGCTTGTATGTGGCCAGGTGTGAGGGGAAGGCGAAAGTTTTTGCGCGTCGTGTGGTGTGTGTGGGGGTGGGTATGGGGAGGGGGGCATGTGCCATAAGGGAGAAAGGGGCGGGAATTACAAGGTGGAATGCAGAGTGGTCAGTAAAGTGGGAGGGGGAGGGGAATACCGAGCAAGAGGACGGTGGGAGGGTGAGAGGTGTAGGGGGCGTGGAGAGCCAGTGGTCAAGGCATCTTCCGCTACGCAGGAAGGTAGGGATGGGGTTGTGGAGGGGGTGGAGGTTGGATTCCAGTAGGGAGGTGAAGGCAGGGTGACATGTACATGTGGTGGTGGTCGATTGGAAGTCCCCTCCCCAGAGGGCGCGGTGGTGCGGGTGGGCGTCTGCCATGCGGAGGCCCCATGCGGCAACTTCAGCATATAAGCGGTGCAGTTGGGGGGTGTGGAGCTCGGGCATGTATACTCCTATGAGGAGGTAGGGGGTGCCTGAATGAGGGACGAGTTTTAGTCCGGCGATGTGGGGGATGAGGTGGGGGGGCGGGGTTAGGACAGTGGCAGTCTGGAACTAGGCTCTACGGACCGCGAAGAGAACGCCTGCGTTGGGTCGGGGCACAGGTGAGTAGTAGGGTCGGGAGCTTTTGAGGTGGAATTGGGGGAGGGCGATACGCCAACGGGGCTTGTGGATGGCATGGTTGGTTTCGGTGAGGATGAGGACGTCAGGGTGGTGCGAGGTAGAGAGGTGTTCGACATGCATAATGGAGGTGTGGAGGCCGCGGGTGTTGAGGCTGATGAGGTGGAGTGGTTGGGATGTGTGGTGTGGTAGAATGGGGGAGGGGAGGGGGGATGGTGTTGGGAGGGTCGTCGGAGGGGCGGTCGAGGGGAGGGGGTTGGAATGGAGGGGGGAGGGGAGGAGGGGAGGGGGAGGGGAGGGTAGGTGGTGGGGGGAGGGGCGGGGGCGGGGGCTGAGGGGGGTAGGTGGTACGGGGGATGGAGGACGGCGAGAAGTTGGGGTAGTCCCTTTGGGAGGGGAGCGGAGCGGAAGGTGTGGTTCCAAAGGAGGGTGTGGAGGGAGTAAACCGAGGTCCGGGGGTCGAAGGAAGGGGGGGGGGACGTTTGGTCGGGGGGAGCTGTGGTGATAAAGTAGGTGTGCATGAGGGCGTGGGTTCCGCACGACCACGCGCTGTCGGTGTCGTTTTGACGAGGGGGTTGAGTATGCGGAGGTCGCTGACGGGCGGGGGGGGAGAAGACTTCCAGTCGGATAGGAGTGTGAGAGAACGGGTGAGGAGGTCGGGCGGAGGGGGGTAGTGTAGAGAGTCGATCCATGTTGCGGAGGAGTGGGTCATGTGAAGGAGACCGAAGTGAGAGTGTTGCCAAGTGAGGACGAGGAGAGAGTGGTTGGGCGTTCCCGGGTGGGGGGTGAGCTTATGTTAGAGAGGCTAGTCCATTGGCAAGGGTATTGTGAATTGTGGTGGTAATTATCGACTTCGTTGTTAGTGATGATGGTGTAGGAACCGGAGGGTGTGGAGTGGAGTTTCGCTAGTGAGTTAGCAATGCAGTATAGGTGTGAGAGTTCCTGGTAGTGTCCCCATTGTAAGGATAGCACCGCAGATGAGTCTAGGTAGCCGATGGGGGCGGGTAGGCCCGTTTCAAGATTGAGGTCGAATAGGTAATTATGTATGGCAGTGCCGCAGGTGCGGGGAGTAAAGTGGGCCGGTAGAGTTGACGGAAGCATGGTGTTTACAGTGTGGCGTCGGATATCGGGCTGTGGGATGTGGGGGTGGTTGTAGGGTCTAACCTCCGGGTTGTCATGTGGGGGACTAATGATGACAGTCGGCCTCGTTGGCCGGGGGGGGCCTGTGGGGGCGGTTGGTGCCATTGGAGGGGGGGGTAGCAGAAGGGAGGGTGCGGGTCTCCTCTAGGTCGGCCTCCAACAGGTCGTCATATTCATCGAGGGTGTAGTCATCGCCGTTTTGAGAGGAGGTGGGTAGGGGAAGGAGGGCGGGGTCGAGGGAGGGGGGGGGGGGGCGGAGGGGGAGGCTGAGGGGGGTTGACGGTGGGGGTATGTGGGGGGGTAGTACGGTTGTGGGGGGGGTCAAAGAGGGGTGCGGGGGGGCGCGAGGTGGGGGGGATGGGGAGGTTTTCTTGCGGGAGGGGCGGGAGGGTTTGGAGATGCCAGCCGGGGATGCGGGTTTGAGGGAGGGGTCCGTGGGGGGGGCGGTTGTGAGGGGGGGAGTTCGGTCGGTCGGACGTGGGGGAAGTGGGAAGGAGTGGCGGGAGGTGGGGGCGGTGAGTGGGAGGCGAGAGGGAGGGAGCGGAGGGATAGGGGGGGGGAGCGGCGGAGCTGTTGTGGGATGGGGTGGGGTTGAGGGGGGGAGGGGGGAGGAAGAGGAGTCCATGGGGTCGGTGGAGTTCTCTGTGATGGTTGGGAGGGGGTGGAGGAGGGTTTGGCGTGGAGGTTGGGGGGAGGGGAGGGTGAGGAGTGTGAGGGGTAGCGTGGTGAGGGGGGGGGGCGGGGCGGGTAGATTGGGAGGGGTGGTAGGAGTTCGATTGGGTGGGGGTGGGGGCGTGGGTGGTGGAGGAGAGCTGAATTTCTGGGAGGGAGGTGAGGTCGAGGGGGGCGTCGTCAAAGGCGTCCATCATGGAGATGTCGGTTGTCTCGGATTGCCAACGGCTGGAGACGTCACTGGTGTGTAGGTGGTGAGCCCATTGGAGGAGGAGGGTGGGGGAGTTGCGGAAAAGGACATTGTCTTTTGTGAGATTGAGGGGAGGGGGTGGTAGTAAAGGCGGGGTCCGAGAGGCGGGCGCGGCCGAAGGTTGAATAGTGGTGGGGGTTGATGGTGAGGGTGCATAAGGATTGGGTGTGTGCGCCTCTATGGATGAAGGTGTGGCGGAGGGGGATTGTGGCTCTACCGTTGGTGGAAATGAGAATGCATTACATTTCTGTGGTGAGTGATATCTGGATGCTAGTGTTGATGATGGGGGGTGGTGAGGGGTAGGAGCGGAAGTAGGAGCCGTCCGGGAATTTTTGGAGGGAGGTGTGGTGTGTGAGGTCCAGAGGGGTGTGGGGGGTGGAGGGGGAGGGGCTGTGATGTGCTGTGAATTCTTGTGTTGTCTGGTGAAGCAGTGTGTATAGCCAGTGTTTGTTGGGAATGACGCCGTCAGCGTTGGGGCAAGGCAGGGAGAGGGTCTGGCGGGACTGAACGAGGACTGTGGTGAGGCAACTGTGAGCCCATGAGGTGCCCGGGACGTGTCCAGTGACCGGGGGGGGTGTGATGGTGATTTTGTGAAGATAGGGGCTAGGGGGTACTGGTTCGTGAAGGGAAGTAGGAATTATGTTTAGTGAAACAAGGCATGACTGTGAAAGTATGGGGTTATTGGGCAGGTGGAGGATATTTATCCACAGAGAGGAGGGGTCACTCTCGATCGGGGTGGGGTCGTCCACGGGCTGGATTGCGTCCGCGAATTGGAGGAGGAGTTGGTCCGATTCAGGCAGGTCTTCCACCTGGCAGGGGGGTGGTGTCATGTGTGTGGTGCCGGCGGGGGCGAGCTCGGTCGACAGGTGTGAGGTGAAGAGGTCATGTAGGAGGGCGATCGCTTCTCGGCCGGATATGTCAGTGAACTGGGGGCAGCGAAGTTTAATTCTGTGACCTGAGGTTGGGGGAATCGAGGTTGCTCGGAGGAACTGGACTTTCTGCTGTTCCAGTTTCGTCAGTAGAGGGGAGGGGAAGCGATGCGTTGGGCGGTGTCGGACCGATCGAGTGGAATTCACGTTGTTGTGAAGTGAGCTGGTACAAAAATCCGATTGCAACACATGAGGTGGGGATGTCCATTTTGACCTCATGAAAGGCCGATGTTAGCTCATATGGCAGGGGAGTGGCATCGTAACATGGGCGGGAGGATGGGTGGGGGGTTCTGGTGGTTCGCGCCGTCCATCGCGAGTGGTGGGCAAGGTCCCGACTTATCGAGTTCTTTGCGCGGAGAAGAGGTCGGTGATCCGGTTGATGCTTTCGAGAAGCCAGCGTCGGGCAACCGAGTAGGTCGAGGTCACAATATCGGTGGGTTGGGTTGGGTCCGGGAGGAACATACCATGGAGCCAGAAGCTGGCGATGTGGGGGGGGAGGTAGAGTACTGGCATGTGAGGAGGTAGGAGTCGATCATACGGGAAGGGAGGTCGTCGGCCGGCCCGAGGTCTTTAGTTGACCGGGGGGGCGCCAGGACCTGAGGAGACCGGAGTCCTCGACCAGGGGAGGGGTCCAAAGCGGTGCCTAGGTGGTGCCTTACCCGGGGCGGTTGAGGCACTGTGAGGAAGGGCGCAAGAGGGTGTCGCGCTAGGTGAGTCCTGGGGTTGGAGAGGTCCGCGTAGGTCTTGTGCGCCGGGCGAGGCCGAAGGAGCACCTTTTTGTAAGTGGGGAGGAGGTCAGGGGACGAGGACATAGTGGTTGAGTGGAGTTCGGGTAGTGGGGTTGAGTTTTGTGGGGTTGTTTTCTGTTTTCGAGTGGGTTGCGTGTGTTGGCGGCACACGACCAGGCCTGATGGGGCTTGGGTTTGGAGGATGTTGGCGGCGGACGTGAAAGTCCGAACGCTCGGTGGGGCGCGGTGTGGTGCGCCACCCCCGGGGAGGGGGGTTTTTGTAGGCGATGGTTGTTTTTGACTGGTCGTAGTACTGGAGTGGGTACATTTTCGGATTTCAAAGTGGGTGGCGCGAGAGCTGTCGGGGAGACAAAATTCAAAACTCTGGGAGGTGCGCCTTGCTGTGTGTACCGTT
Source organism: Tetraselmis chui (assembly GCA_026401115.1). NCBI lineage: Eukaryota > Viridiplantae > Chlorophyta > Chlorodendrophyceae > Chlorodendrales > Chlorodendraceae > Tetraselmis > Tetraselmis chui. Next base: position 92,183 of record JAPMLY010000547.1, read on the forward strand.
TGGTGTCGCTACGGATCCACTGACGTGGGTGAGCTAGGCTCGGTTGGGGAGAGATGGACGGTGCATGTAGTTCAACGGGCCCTATGTCCACCAGTCTATCGCTCATCGGGAGGCCAGGCCCGGAGCGAAGACGGTCGGTGTAGCTCATTCAAACTGCCGACCCATCCCCGGTATGTGGTTCAGTAGTACTTTAGTAGTACTTTGGATCATTTTACTGTCTTTAGTGACGGTAGCATGTTTTTTCCCCACTAATGGCGATTTATGGGTGTTCCTTGGCATACGGATGTACATGTTGTTGCATCCATATGAAGGTGATCGAGAAGACGTCTGGCTGGTGGCTCCTTGTATGTCCGTTGGTGAGGGAGTTGTGGCCGGCATGATGGACGGCACTCGCAACGTCTACGACAACGTTGGTGGGTTCGACATGACATCAGCCAAATGGCGCAGAATTACCCGGGCATTGCTTGCCATTTGGTGTGGCCGCAAATGGTGGAGACCCCGACCCCTTCCTTCCTATCAGACGCTTCGAGAGAGCGTGGAACGAAAAGATGGTGAAGACAATGCGTCCTAGTCGCCGCACCACCGTCGACGAGTCCATGGCCTTGTCGAAGGGCCGGGGTATGCCGGGGTTGGCGGAAGTTCCGAGGAAGCCGACTCGAGTAGGACGTGGGCCCCACACAAACGTTGATGTAGACAACGGCGTCATCCATTGCTGCGAGATATGGGAGGGGATGCTGCGCATGGGGAGCAAGGATTACATCACTAAGCGGGATAAGAACCATGTTAAGGCCATGAAGTGTACGAAGCGTTGGCACGGCATTGGTCGCACTCTCATCATAGATGTTGGCTTTGCTCTAGTAAAGTGTGCCAAAGGACTTGTTAAGAAGGGATGGTACACTATTGGCCATCTTAAGGCATCAACAGTCTTTCAAAACAAATCGGATCATAACACAACATCTGCTTTCACCAATGTCAGAAACGGGAGAGATGGGATTAGGGTTTGGGCGAATGGTCGAAAAAATCCGAGTTTGAGAATAAGATACTTCGGTCCTATTTATGCTCGTCGCCATCTAATTGAGTAGCAGTTTTGCTCTTCGCCACTATTGATAATTGCCGACGTATATGCGTAGCCGCCGAGAGGAAGGTGAAGATGGACATCATACCACAACTAAGACAACACGTTTAATTGCAAGGAGCAACATTGAGCAATGCTTGATAAGATTACAATTAGGGCTTCCGCCCTATTATTTCGTTTAGGGTTTAGGGTTTCAGTAAAAAAATCAAAGCACTTAGTCTTCGAATGACAACGGGAAGAGTCTCAACTTGAAGTTGCCTATGCTCAACCTTTTTCTTGAAGTGAAGCATATGTCCATGTTCATATTCCATGGCTTGTATTTAAGAATACGGTCGATGTTCGGTCGGTGGTTTTTCCTCTATGGCACCTCAACGCAAGAAAATGTTCAGAAGTGAGATAAGTGTGTGATCATCAAATGAGGATGTGATTAGGATAATTTCAACCTAGGTCGTCGATTACAAAATGCACGACAATGTAGAGAAGTCACATAGGAAACCAATGAGCATGGGACAAGACCGCATAAGCATGGTAACATGCAGCAACATCCATTCGGTATCTTGTCTTACTACCATTTGGGCCATGTTCGAGAGCAAAACTAAATGCTAGACCATTAAAGAAATGTACATGAAGTGTGATTGGCATTGTGCGGCGTCTAGTGTTCGACTCGGTGTAAGAGAATGGCTTGAAAGTGGGGCATGTCACTCTTCGGTGTCGACCGCGTCACTCTCCGACCCCTTGCCTTCAACTTTCGCTAAAAAAGCCGTTGTGAACGCCGTAAAACCACGCGTCTCAAGCTCTCGTCGTAGTCTGCGTATTTCGTCTGTCACCTCCATGTGCCGGAGACCCTCCTTCGGGAGAACCACGCCACTGTCCCGACTTTCGTCGGTGTCGAGCGTAAGCGTGTGGCGCAAATCTCGCAAATTGCAACGATCTACGAGAAGCTTCCCACCGCTATCGGCGAGCTGACTAAGCCCCCTCAAAGATGTCACCGCTGATGCCCCTAATTCCATGAAATTCTCCGTTATCTGCCTTCGACGTCGATTCGACTCGGACTCGTACGGCATGTATAAGTCACGATAAAGATGATGAGGCACCGCCCTAATCTCCAACCATGGCAACTCCTTCGCCCGGGCCCAGCTTGTGTCTGGAGGGGTCTCGCCCGTAGTGAGGGCCAAATCGTAAGACACCCACAACGGATGCAATGGCCTTTTTGTGACCGGGTCCACATCCCAAGGCTCACACAATACAACGTCAAGCTCCACCCCGGAGTGGTCGAAATCTGGACCCCACATATTGGCATGTGTGCTCGCCAATCGTTTGGCGCGTTTTCGCTCCCGTTCGTGTTCCATAGATACCTCCAAGGATGTACCGCTTGGATCTCCTTCAAATGTGTCCCCAAGCAGTGGTTGTTGTCCAACGTAGATGAGCGCGGCTGCCGGGCAGTGGCTACTTCAACGTTCACCATCTCTAGCGGCGAGGACTCCCAAATGTTGGCTTCATCTCATACGGACAAACAACCGCCAATGGCTATGTTGGGGACGGCAGCCACCAGCGGAGAGGCCCCGCCCAAGTACAAGAAGTTTACCGTCATTCGCGGCCACGGTACGTATCATGTCATGTCGGCACACCTCCTCCAAAACGACATCCACATGCAGTACCGTGACGCCCTCGACGTCAACGATTTGAACTATTCCAAACGTCAAGGGGGGTTTAGCTTTGAAGATACATGAAAGACTCACCTCTGGTGGGTCAAAGACTTCCATATATTGTTTGGCATGTCGGAGGTGAATGCCTTTCCGTTGTACCGACACTTTAAGCCAGGTTAGAAGGAAGCAAGGCATCACGACTTTCGGAGCCACCTGACCTATCATATGCTTCACCAACCCCGGGTGCAAAGCGAGGGGCAAGAGGGAGTGACAGCAAGCCGTGGCAGTTAGAGGTGCCCATGCATGTAGCACGGTTCAGCCATGTAGATAGTGTCATTGGTCAGTAGAAGAAAGACAAGTGCCGAAACTGTTGTGGCGGTTAGCCTTCCAAAGCTAACGGCGGACACAATCTGTTATGTTATGTTAAGATGTTGCTTGATGGCAGAGTGTTGGTGCATATGGGAGAAGATGGGAAGATATTTCACTACTTTAGCAGTATATTGTAATTGAACAAAGGAGTTGTTAAATGGTACTGTCACCTCCCTCTATTGCACTAGGCTTAAATAGGTTTCATTCCGCCCAGATAGCTTACGCCTGCTCGCACTCGCTTGCGTGCCAGGCGTTAGGGCTTTCCAACCGTCGTAAACAATCTAGCATTGAAAATCACGACGCGGCTCATTCTGCATCGGAAACCTCGCTTGGCGCGTCATCAGGCTAGTTAGATTAACCGTGCGTATCCGTACTTGGGAGGTACTGGTTGTACATTACGCATCAAAACCCATGCTAATCTTGCAGTAGCGACGTACCCACGTTGTACGTCCATCTTATGGAAAAGCACGAATTAGAATATGTAACGAGTACATGTACAATGTCATGCAATGTACTCTTACATGACTGTAATCGTCACACTCGTACCCTCCCCATGTTGACAAATCTTCGAGGCCGCCGCGAGGCATACCTCCGTGGTCTAACCTCCTTAATTGAAGCAATTGTTGGGACTCCGGAATGCGCGCTGGGCGAGCGTGCATGAAGTCGATGTACGCATGAGTCTTGGCAAACTTGTGCCATTTGGGCGTCTCCAAGAAATCTTGTAACGCCGTAGATCGATGCACCTCGTTCAACCGGTGCCGGACAGGTGGAATGTCGTCATCACGGAAGTGCGTCATGAAGAGCGAACATTTGCCTCGACGTCTATGTAATGACTTGATGCACACAGCAAAGATGTGCGAGACGTCAAACTCCTCGTCATCTCCTTCAGGAACAATCACCGGGACAACTGGTCGTAGTGGGGCGGTAGAGCACGGTCGTAAATTATTCACATGGAACACATTATGTAAGCGTACTGTCGCTGAAAGCTTCAATATGTAAATGTGTTTCCCAATTTGCTCCTCCACTGAAAAAGGTCCAAGCTCTCTTTCCATGAGTTTCCTGTTGGGTTGTCTTCGTAGAAACAAGTTTGCTGTGATGACAGACAATTTGTCTCCTCCGACGAAGTGTGTCGTTGTAGACGGTTATGTATGTGCATGCATCTCGTCCTTGTCTAGCTGTAGCACAGGGCGTACCACGGTATGAACTTCTTGTAACAATCGTAACCGCTCTGTTTCGTCTTTCGAAACTTGAACTGAAGGTCGCATGTGAATCAACATGTCTAAAGGCTCCTCATGAGAGAACTGAAAGTCAGCCTCAAAAGGGGTATGCTCGATCCCAAATGCACGAGAGGCGTTGTACGTAAATTCCACTTGCGGTAGTTAAGTTGTCCAATCATAACCGTCGTAACAACATAAGCAACGAAGAAGCTTATGGAATGTGATGTTCACTCGCTCCGTTAGTCCGTCAGTCTCATGATGTCGACAGGAAGACATGTTCAAGCGCGTTCCGAGGCGTCGCCAAAGTATCTGCCAAAAGGCACTGACGAATTTCGGGTCGTGGTCACTGACCTGCACACGGGGTAGTCCATGTAATCGGTAAACTCCGTGTAAAAACAAAGTTGCAGTTTCTTCGGATGTAACATTCTCTCTTCACGGCAGAAAATGGGCCATTCGAGTCAGATGATCGACTACAATCAGCACACTTATGAAGTCATTGCTCTCTGGCAAGTGTGTCAAGTAGTCAAGACCGACAGTGTGCCACGGTCCGGGTGGAACAAGCAATAGGTAAAGAGTCGCAGCCATCTGCGGTCGAATCTTTGCTCGTCGACATACGACGCAGCGTTCACAAAACCCTTTCACATCGTGGCGAATCCGTTTCCACCAGAATTTGTCGAGCGCTTTAGCAAGTGTGCTAGCAACTCCTCTGTGACCAACTAACGAACTTTCGTGCAGCTATGTGATCAATCTCAGTCGGAGCTCAGAGTTCCGCGGAATACAAGGGCGATCGAGGCGCCAAAAATATCTAGCTCATGCTTCTATCCGGCTGTCTTTCGTCCATTCACCCTCGTCCCCATAAAACGAGTCTTGGGAGTACCCCTCGCGAATGAGATAAGCGAACTTAGGGCTCAGCTACAACGCGTTAACTGTCAGTAAATTTAATTGTGCGTCTTCTGTTGGGACTTCCGTCGTAATTCTCGATTTGATGGAACCTCGCCATTCCAATACAATGGAAGTGTGGCCTAAAGTACGAAGTCTGGACGCCGGCTCAACGGGTCAGCTTCGTTCAGAGCTCCCTTGCGATATGCAAGCGTCATCGAGCCCACAAACGGTTGCAAATCCCGCAGGTATCTTGCTTGCCGCTTGTTCAGCATGTTGTTCGGTTGCCTGAGCAGATGTCGCAGTGTGTCGTGCTCTGTTACGACAAGGAACTTAGAGCACCCTTCAAGATAGCACCTCCAATGCTTGACTGCTTCGCATACGGCCAAAGCTTCTGAGTCGTAAGCAGAGTTGGTGTTACCGCGCTCAGCTGGATTCAGCTTACGCGCCCAGTAAGAGACTGGTTGTAGGCCTCCCCATTGGTCTTGCAACAAGAATGCTGCAATCCCCACTGTTGAAGCATATGTAGCTACGGTGAACGTCGCGTCCGAGCTGACCTCCGGAAGGATTAGGCATGGCGCGGAAATGAGCCGTAACTTGAGAGTCTCAAAGGCTTCCAAACATGCAGGCGTCAGCGCAACCTTCTGTGGCTGGGACTTCCGCAGTAAGTCCGTCAATGGAGCCGTTAGGTCGCTGAAATGTTGAATAAATCTGGCATAGAATTTGCAGAACAATACGAAACTGCGAGCCTCCTTCTGCGTCGTAGGCACTAGCCAGTCTGCACTGGCCTCGACCTTCTTTGTGGACACCGAAGTTTTACGAGCCGACACAGTATAGCCCAGATATTACATCTCTTGAAGGCTGAAGAAGCATGTCTTAAGCCGCAACTTGAAGCCCTCCTCCTTGAATCGTTGTAGCACAAGGCGCATGTGCTCCAGGTGTTCCTCTAGAGTGCGGTTGTAAATGCAGACGTCGTCGAAGTAGACAGTCACGAATTTGTGTAAAAAGTCGAGAAGAATGTCATTCATCATCCTCTGAAAAGTAGCCGGTGCATTGCACAGTCCGAACGGCATGGCGACCCATTTCATTAAGCCATCAAGGGTCTGAAACGCCGCCTTGTGGATGTTTTGATCACCCACTCGAACTTGCTAGAAGCCAGAGGTGAGGTCGAGATGAGTGTAGAAGTTGGCGTCCTTAAGCTCATCAAGCGTGTCGTCCACACGCGGAAGCGGGTACGCATCTTTACGCCTAACCTCATTAAGGCCGCGGTAGTCAATGCATAGTCGAAGCGAGCCATCAGCTCTGCGCACAAAAAGAATTGGCGAGCCGAACTCAGTGTAGCTGGGACGTATCATACCGGCGTCCACGGCGTCTTTGAGCTTTCGATTCAGCTCAGCGCGCTATGCAGGTGACAATACGTTCAGCCGCTAACGTTTCATTGGGTTAGTTGTTTCAATGGGATGATCCCACTGTCGACTTACATGTGGAGAGACCACATGCTGCATTAACCCGGGGAAGTCGTCGTAGAGTAACGACCGGAAGTTGTCACGTTAATCTGCAGTTCCTCTCTAGTGTGAAACTGTGTTGGTAGGTCTGCGGGTGGCATAAGCTCAATCACGTATAACTCCGCATAACGTCCCTTGTTGCGGCGCGTCTTGCGCATTAGTTTCTGAACTTTAGTAGACGGCATAAGTAGACACCTAGGACGCCATTCCTCCACTTGAGTCTCCAGTGTTGTGCCATCCATAAGAGTAAAATCTCTAGTAGTACCAAACTGTAAAGAGGCATGTTCGTCGTCAAGCCATGGTAATCCCAAGATCAAATCAGCAGCACGTAAGTCACGTAAGACGTAAAAAGTCCGTTAGAAATCGTGACGAGCCAGCTCAAAAGTAACATCACAGACTGTCGACGAAGTCACACGTTGTCCGTTGGCAAGTCGAACAAGATTCTTGGTTAGAGACTTACGAGTCTGTAAAGCAAAGCGTCGTACGAAGTCATGAGACACGAAGTCAAGAGTCGCAGCGCAATCCACCAAGCCAGTAATTTGGTGTCCACCATCAGGAGTTTTCACAGTCAGCTCGGTACGAATTAACGGTCGAGCTTGCGTGAGGTCAGTTAGTAGTGCCGTAGCAGGCGGGGAAAATTGTTGTCGGGTAGCGATGGACTCTTCCGAGTCAACAGGAGGTACATGTACCAAAGTAGGTTGGTCAGGGAATGTAGGCGGGGTCTGATCGTAAAAAGCACAATCAACGTCGACTAACCACAGTTGTACATGCCAAGGAGCAGGAGCAACCACCTCTTGTTGAGCTGGGTTTTCCAGCGACAGGCGAGTAAAAAGCTCTGTCCGTACTAGGAATTATTGGGAGAGTTTCTAGTGCTTAGTGAGTTGAGTGAACTTCGCCCACTTAGGTAGAACAAAGACAACAATTGTAGATGTTGGAGCTTTTCGACGACAACTCTCAAAATATTGTCCATTCTATTCAGCCAACTCACAGGGTGGATTAATGAACACCCATTCGCCTGACAAGTCCCTCTCGAGAATCGAGTCACTCGGCGAACAGTGAGGTAAGTCACCGTGCGAGTTTAGACCTCCAAGGTCAAAGTCGCATCCCTCCAAGGTAAAGTCAAAGCGTGCGTGCAGAGGTTCAAAAACAAAGTCAACCAAATTCCAATCAATCGAACGTATGGTTACAGGTTTACGACTTTGCCTCTGCTTGTTCTCACGACGACGACATGCTACCACTGTTGCATGTGTCGCGATTGTAGTCGATGGAGATGTCGATTGTGTTCCGACGACCTTTGTCGCTAACAGTGTTTGAGGACGACCATTAGATGTAGCCGGCTGCTCCAGCTCGTAAGTAGAACAACCTTGCCACTATCATTGCTTCTTAGATGTCGCTTCCACAATAGCTTTGCCCTTCAGGTCGGGGCACTGAAACAGTCGGTGTCCCTTCTTGTGGCATTTGAAACAAAGTCCCTCCTCCATATGCCGCTTGCGCTCCTTAGAAGTCAACGCATTAGCGATAGCACTAAAGTTAATTCGACCAGAGCTTGCAGAAGGTCGGCCACGACCACCACCTTGACCTCCTCTACGTCCACGGCCACGACCAACACCATTGCGCTTCCAGATCTTAGAGGCTCCCACTAAAGGGTCGTCAAAGTTGCGCTTTCTGGTCGGTTGTCCTCCTCCAAGCGCCGTAGATGGGCCTGCTGTTGACCTCACACCTCCGAGATGCGGCGAATCAGCTACGACGTCGTTAAGGAAGTTTTGTAGCTCCACAAGCTTAATGTCGTAACCCCTATGTGATCGATGTGACTTGGCATGAGTCTTCAACTCAAAATTAGCCAGGCCATTGATGAACCGAACACATTGGACATCGGCCGTAAGATGCTAACGAGACCGCCGTAAGAAGTCGTTGAACTGCTAGGTGTAGAGAGCGTAACTGTATGCCTTGTGTAAGGCTGAGCAAAGCGTGAATCGCGTCATCTTGTATGTTGGGGAGCATAGATGTCTTCCGCAGCTCCGCGACAAGTAAATTAAACGTAGCATGGATGGCGGCATGCTGCCTCCGGTTCAACCACCTGCCGTTCAGCGGTCCAGAGAATTGTGAAGTAACACAAATAACCGAGTCGTAAGAGTCAGCCGTAATTCCGAGCAAAGAAAAGCGTTGCGGTTACGCCTCAAGCCAATCTTCTAGTTCACGGGCGTCTTTGCCATACTTATATGGCGAATTAACCGCCGCCTTACGATGAGTCTCCATCATAGTAACAGGTAGACCATCAACATTAGATGTAGGCATTGGGACTCCCACACGTAAATCAGTCGGTGTCTACCCGCTCAACTGATTGACGTAGCCAAGAATGAGAAGCCAAACAAGTCCAGAATCAATCGACGAAAACCGGGGGTACATGAAGAACTGCATCGGGACTGACGAATCGTCATAGAAAAGTGCTTGAGATGTATACACTATCGAAGGGTTACACGGAAATGGCATCACCGGGAATCGAACCCGCACCTCCGTGTCCGGAGTCGTACGCCGTAACCAAGTACCGCGCCTAAAAACCGGTACCCGATGGGGATATATGAGATATATATACCCCCGTACTGCCCGAGCAACGGGCTCCCGCAGTACACCAACTACTGGCTAGGTAGTAGGGCCAAGACTCCCCCGGAGCACAACGTACGGATGTGTCCATTATCATGCCCACCACGGGGATCTCACAACACTCCCCCTAATGGACACCATCCCATCGACTCCGGTCAAACCCTAGCAACCCGCGTCATACGCGGAGGGCCCTTAACCTATCGAAGGGTTACACGGAAATGGCATCACCGGGAATCGAACCCGCACCTCCGTGTCCGGAGTCGTACGCCATAACCAAGTACCGCGCCTAAAAGTCGGTACCCGATGGGGATATATGAGATATATATACCCCCGTACTGCCCGAGCAACGGGTTCCTGCAGTACATCAACTACTAGCTAGGTAGTAGGGCCAAGACTCCCCCGGAGTACAACGTACGGATGTGTCCATTACCATGCCCACCACGGGGATCTCACAATATGCGCGACGGAAAATCTCCCACTGACTCACGTAACCAAAGTGAAGTACTTCGTTTTTATGCTTCATGGCAAGATGTAACCCCGTCTTGGCGAGCGCAAGAGTCAAGCCATGAGCATCGATTGTTTCCAGAACGACGTAAGAACCATCCGGATTGATAGTCGACTGGGTTGTAATAGCCTGCTCGAGCTGAGCAGGTGTACGCAAAAAGGTCGTAACATACGGAACGGGAACGGAAGCCGTGTAGACGTAAGCGAGCTGCTGTCCGACAAGTAACGCGACTCGAACCGGTGCGTCACTCAACAGTGTTAAGTCATTAGGAGTCAAAACAAAGCCATTTTGCTCGTGTAACTCAGGAACGGCAACGTCGACAAGGTCTTCGTTAGCCGACACCGAACCAACTAGGAACAAGGTTTTACTAGAACAAGGCCCTCGTTGTAACACCAGCTTAATGTCGGAAAGTTTAGTCCCTCCAACATGAAGTACGACCACAACGTAACGACCATGTCCAACATACGTCATTCCGAATCAATCAAGCAACGTCGAGCGAATCAAATGAGAGCGAAAGCGTGCGTCGACCAAAGAGCTCCGAAACCAGTGTGTGGCGGTTAGCCTTCCAAAGCTAACTAAAGACACAAATATGATTTGTTATGTTCATATGTTGCTTGATGGCAGAGTGTTGGTGCATATGGGAGGAGATGAGAAGATGTTTCATTGCTTTAGCAGTATATTGTAATTGAACAAAGGAATTGTTAAATGGTTCTATCACCTCCCTCTACTGCACTGGGCTTAAATAGCTTTCCGCCCAAATAGCTTACGCCTGCTCACACTCGTTTGCGTGTCAGGCGTTAGGGCGTTCCAACCGTCGTCAACAGTCTAGGGACGCGGCTCGTCTAGCATTGACAATCACGACGCGGCTCATTCTGCATCGGAAACCTCGCTTGGCGCGTCACATATCTAGTTAGATTAAGTGTGCGTATATGTACGTACATGGAGGTACTAGTTATACAGTATGCATCATAACCCTTGCTTATCTTGCAGTAGTGACGTACCCACGTTGCACGTCCATCCGATGGAAAAGCACGAATTGGATTTTGTTACGAGTACATGTACAATGTCATGCAATGTACTGTTGCAAGACTGTACTCGTCACACTACGGCCGCCTTGTCACCATGCATTGCGACTATGCCCCGCCAATGGGGGACAAGCGTACTCCCATGTACATCTACTCCACCTCCCAAAGCCCATATTACTTTAGCAAGCACTTAACACGAGGGGCATCAAAGCAGTGAACATGAGGTCTGAGTGTCATATCCTAGCCCACTTATCTAAGTGCTAGGATCTGAAACTTTATATTTCCTTCAAATGGTACATGTACCTTAGCGATACTCGGTGACTCTTTTATTGTCATCACGGCAGTACCATTGTATCGCCGTATTTTCCCGGACAATAAAGGGATACTAGCAGCATCTCTTCTTGATAGTTCTTTTCCATATAGTTCTATGAGTTTGTGCGATAAGACTAGATAAGACGGTACACATAATCCTACTACATTAATTTGCTAAAGTCTGTGTGTGTGTGTGTGTGTGTGTGTGTGTGTGTGTGTGTGTGTGTGTGTGTGTGTTTGTTTGTATGTGTGTATGTGTATTTATTGTTTGTGTGTGTGTGTGTGTGTGTGTGTGTGTATGTGTCAGTGTGTGAAAAATAAGTATCACGACTATGGACCTCCATGGAATCGTGAGAGACATAAGGCTTGTGTAAATAAAATACAAAGAAAAATATTACAGAAATAGAAAGAACGACATACAAAAAGAACTACGGGGCACTCGTCTCAGATAATCAATTATCAATATCGCTAGTAACAGTTAGGTTTAGTAAGCTTACAACACAAGCTAAAGGTTCTAAGGCTGTTTCTAGTACACCTTAGGCGTGGAGATTTAAAGACGGGGACTTATTGGCCATGGGAGAGACCCATACCGGTACAGACCAGAATTACGCCACACCCGGACTGTAAGGAACCATGTTTTTAAGACAATCTTATTAATTCTCTCCACGCTTTATAATTACATCTAGTGCCTCGGGAAAATGTGTGGTACGGTACGTGTACCACAAAAACGTGTGGTACGGAGCGAATTTTTTCAGTAGTACTTAATTATTAAATAATGTCAAGAAAGAAGTCCGTTTGGTATGGTGCGCGCTGCTCACACTTAAAGCGCACTACCTCTCTCTCGGGCCATCCTCCCGACTTACAAGGACCAAAGTCAGTTCAAACTCTATCTCAAGCCCGACGCGTATCAAAATAATTAGCCAAGAGGATTTTGAATCTATGGGTAGTCGGAGGCGTACGCTGGTGTGCTGAACTCGGCGTGCAAGCAACGTGAAAGGTCGGGAGTGAGCGGTGCGCGATGAGGTCGGCGACAAGCTGACCGTCATGAAGATGAGCCAGATCTGTGCGGTAAGACCCTCTCGTGTATCGAAACTCAGCTCGATAACGCCCATAAGTATCATGAAATGTATGGACCGGTTGTTTGGGTCGCAGGTGGCAGTGTTGCGGCGGGCTTGAAAGTCGAGGGGAGTGTACCAGGTAAGAAAATGCATGTAGCCGCTCCCCGCCACGACCGCGTCCCGCATTTACGATCGGGTACCTCGCTTTCTGAGGTACCTAGCGGCCAAAAACTTGCTGAAACCCGTTAGAATGGGAAAATACGGAACAATTAGACACTACGAAGGAGCTGAGGCGTGCTGGTTATGAGGGTGGGCGTGGATGCGGGAGTGAGCGTGGTGCATGTGCGAGCGCGGCTATGTGCGCGGGCTCGGCTCGAAGCCCCGAACTCGAAGCCCCGAACGAATGTCGACGAGGCGACCCTTCCCGACAAAGAGAATGCCAATCAGCGCTCAGATAGGAAGGAGGATATCGAGGGAGCGAGTGGGTGTGAAGTTTCAGACATGGGAAGTAAGTGTAGACATAGGCGATAGGCACAGGTCGTGCATTACATCGGGGGGGGGGGGGGGGGGGGGGGGGGGGTAAGTGGCTACGCCAGAATTCAGGTTACACAGTTCTTTGTAAAACAAAAAGTTAAAACCACCTCTCATCCCCTTCCCATCAGCATGAAAAAGCGCATTGCTACTGCGTTCGCTTGTGTAAGGGGAGTAAAGCTAGGCTTTGTGGCGATCCATGGGCAGGTATGCATGTCACTCGACTGCATTATGGCGTCACGTTGCTGCATCATGCTAATGCTACTGGGGATATTTCGTTGCAACAGCGTAGCATTATGCTGCAACGCATGCATGTTCGTGATGTGGCGGTTAGCCTTCTTAAGCTAAACGCTAGCACAAATCAGTTCTAATTTGTTCAGTTCTTTCGTTGCTTGATGTCAAAGTCTATGCAGACAGGAGATGATGAGAGGATATTTCACTGCCTGTACTTTAGAAGTATATGTTGTAAGTGAACAAAGGATTTTTTAAATGGTTTTGTCACCTCCCTCTATTGCAATGGGCTTAAATAGGTTTTTGCCCAGATAGCTTACGCCTGCTTGCCTCGCGTACGTGTCAGGCGTTAGGGCTTTCCAACCGTCGTCATCTGTATAGAGACGCGGCTCGTCTAGCATGGAGAATCACGACGCGGCCTATTCTGCATTGGAGAACTCGCTTAGGTGCGTCATTTGGCTAGTTAGATTAACCGTGCGTACATGTACGTACCAGGAGGTATTGGTCGTATAGTATGCATCAAAACCCTTATGAATATTGCAGTAGCGACGTACCCACGTTGTACGTCCGTCCGATGGAAATGCACGAATTAGAATATGTATCGAGTACATGTACAATATCCTGCAATGTACTCTTGCAGGATTGTACTCGTCACACTCGTACCCTCCCCCTCTTGACAAATCTTTGAGGCCGCCGCGAGGCTTACCTCCGTTATCTAAGCTCCTTTACTGAAGCAGTTATTAGGACTCATGAATGCGCGCTGGGTAAGCGTGCATGAAGTCGATGTACGCTTGAGTCTTGGCAACTTGTGCCATTGAGGCGTCTCCAAGAAATCTTGTAACGCAGTTGTTCGATGCACCTCGTTCAACCGGTGCCAGACAGGTGGAATGTCGTCATCACAGAAGTGCGCTATGAAGAATAGATCTTTGCCTCGTCGTCCAGGTAACGACTTAATGCACACAACAATGATGTGCGAGACGTCAAACTCCTCGTCGTCTCCTTCATGTACAGTCACCGGGACAGCTGGTCGTACTTGAGCGGTAGAACATGGTCGTAAATTATTCACATGGAACACATGATGTAAGCGTACTGTCGCTGGTAATTTCAATTTGTAATTGTGTTTCCCATTTTGCTCCTCCACAATAAAAGGGCCAAGCTGTTTGTCTCTGAGTTTTCGATTCGGCTGTCCGCGTAGAAAAAATGTTGTTGTGACGACTAACACCTTGTCTCCTCTGGCGAAGTGTGGCGTTGTTGACGGTTCTGTGCGCGCTTGCATCTCGTCCATGTGTAGTTGTAACACAAAGCGTACCAGGGTATGTACTTCATGTGACAATCTTAACCGCTCTGTTGCGTCTTGTGAAATCAAAATTGACGGTCGCATGCTAAACAACATGTCTAAAGGCTCCTCATGAGAGAATCCAAAATTAGCCTCAAACGGAGTGTGTTCAATTCCGAGTGCACGAGAGGCGTTGTACGTAAATTCCACTTGTGGTAGTAGAGTCGTTTAATCTGAGCCATCATAGCAACAGAAGCAACGAAGAAGCTTATGGAATGTGATGTTCACTCGCTCCGTTAGTCCGTCAGTCTCATGATGTCGACAGGAAGACATGTTCAAGCGCGTTCCGAGGCGCCGCCAAAGTATCTGCCAAAAGGCACTGACGAATTTCGGGTCGCGGTCACTGACCTGCACACGGGGTAGTCCATGTAATCGGTAAACTCCATGTAAAAACAAAGTTGCAGTTTCTTCGGCTGCAACAGTCTCTCTTCACGGCAGAAAATGGGCCATTCGAGTCAGATGATCGACTACAATCAGCACACTTATGAAGTCATTTCTCTCCGGCAAATGTGTCAAGTAGTCAAGACCGACAGTGTGCCACGGTCCGGGTGGAACAAGCAATAGGTAAAGAGTCGCAGCCATCTGCGGTCGAATCTTTGCTCGTCGACATACGACGCAGCGTTCACAAAACCCTTTCACATCTTGGCGAATCCGTTTCCACCAGAATTTGTCGAGCGCTTTAGCAAGTGTGCTAGCAACTCCTCTGTGACCAACTGACGAAGTTTCGTGCAGCTCTGTGATCAATCTCAGTCGGAGCTCAGAGTTCCGCGGAATACAAAGGCGATCGAGGCGCCAAAAATATCTAGCTCATGCTTCCATCCGGCTGTCTTTTGTCCACTCACCCTCGTCCCCATAAAACGAGTCTTGGGAGTACCCCTCGCGAATGAGATAAGCGAACTTAGGGCTCAGCTACAACGCGTTAACTGTCAGTAAATTTAACTGTGCTTCTTCAGCTGGGACTTCCGTCGTAATTCTCGATTTGACGGAACCTCGCCATTCCAATAAGGCTAGGGATCAGCCATCGATGCATCGTCGATAGTATCATCATCACCATGTGATAGTGCCATCGATGTGATAGGTTACGACATCGACATCGGCACGATGGCAGTAGTGCAGGCATCAATGCCATCAATTACCAAAACAATTGTAAAATATTGAATATTTAAGCCCGATGTATCGATATATCGTCCCAAATATCGATACATCGGCGATAATATCGGCTTAAATTGCCATCGATGTCAACATCTCAAACTATCAACGCCATCAACATCGACAATCCAAAATATCAATACCATCAACATCGACGTTGCAAAATATCACTACCATCAACATCGACAAAATTCACTTGATCCCTAGCCTTACATTCCAATACAATGGAAGTGTGGCCTAAAGTACGAAGTCTGGACGCCGGCTCAACGGGTCAGCTTCGTTCAGAGCTCCCTTGCGATATGCAAGCGTCATCGAGCCCACAAACGGTTGCAAATCCCGCAGGTATCTTGCTTGCCGCTTGTTCAGCATGTTGTTCGGTTGCTTGAGCAGATGTCGCAGTGTGTCGTGCTCTGTTACGACAAGGAACTTAGAGCACCCTTCAAGATAGCACCTCCAATGCTTGACTGCTTCGCATACGGCCAAGGCTTCTAAGTCGTACGCAGAGTTGGTGTTACCACGCTCAGCTGGATTCAGCTTACGCGCCCAGTAAGAGACTGGTTGAAGACATCCTCCTTGGTCTTGCAACAAGACTGCTGCAATCCCCACTGTTGAAGCATCTGTAGCCACGGTGAACGTCCCTCCCGAGCTGACCTCCGGAAGGATTAGGCATGGCGCGGAAATGAGCCGTAACTTGAGAGTCTCAAAGGCTTCCAAACATGCAGGCGTCAGCGTAACCTCCTGTGGCTAGGACTTCCGCAGTAAGTCCGTCAATGGAGCCATAATGTCGCGGAAATGTTGAATAAATCTGGCATAGAATTTGCAGAACAATACGAAACTGCGAGCCTCCTTCTGCGTCGTAGGCACTAGCCAATGGCCTCGACCTTCTTTGTGGACACCGAAATTTTACGAGCCGACACAGTATAGCCCAGATATTACATCTCTTGAAGGCCGAAGAAGCATGCCTTAAGCCGTAACTTGAAGCCCTCCTCCTTGAATCGTTGTAGCACAAGACGCATGTGCTCCAGGTGTTCCTCTATAGTTCGACTGTAGATAAAGACGTCGTCGAGGTAGACAGTCACGAATTTATGTAAAAAGTCGAGAAGAATGTCATTCATCATCCTCTGAAAAGTAGCCGGTGCATTACACAATCCAAACGGCATGGCGACCCATTCCATTAAGCCATCAAGGGTCTGAAACGCCGTCTTGTGGATGTCCTTAACACGCACTCGAACTTGCCAAAAGCCAGAGGCGAGGTCGAGGTGAGTGTAGAAGTTGGCGTCCTTAAGCTCATCAAGCGTGTCGCCCACACGCGGAAGCGGGTACGCATCTTTACGCCTAACCTCATTAAGGCCACGGTAGTCAATGCACATACGTAGCGAGCCATCAGCTTTGCGCACAAAAAGAATTGGCGAGCCGAACTCACTGTAGTTGGGACGGATCTGATCAGCGTCCACGGCGTCTTTGAGCTGCCGGTTTAGCTCAGCGCGCTCTGCAAGTGACAATCTGTTCAGCCGTTGACGTCGCATCGGGCCAATTGTTTCAATGGGATGATCCCACTGTCGGCTGACAAGCGGAGAGTTGACAAGTCGCAGTAACTCGGGGAAGTCATCGTAGAGTAACGACCGGAAGTTGTCACGTTGATCTGCTATTAGCTCCTCTCCAGTGTGAAAGTCAGTTGGTTGATAAGCGGCTAGCGTTCAATGACGTAGAGTTCAGCATTACGTCCTTTGCTGCGGCGCGTCTTGCGCATGAGTTTCTGAACTTTAGTAGACGACATCAATAGACATTCAGAACGTCGTTCCTCGAGCGTAGTCTCCACCGTTGTGCCGTCCATTAGAGTAAAAACCATGGTTGAACCAAATTGTAGAGAGGCATGCTCGTCATCAAGCCATGGTAAACCTAGGATTAAATTAGTAGCACGTAAATCACGTAAGACGTAAAAAGTCTGTTCAAATTCGTGTCGAGCCAGCTCAAAAGTAACCCTCATGCCCATCAGAATCCACCTTATGCCCAACCGGATCAACCCCCGATTTCTACGTATCTACCGCGTCGCGAACCCGAGACAAAGGAAGGCGAAATCCCCCCCCCCTAACTCGTCCCGCACACCCAAGCCGCCCTGATCCCCGTACCGATATGGCCGCCGACCTAGACGCCGGCAGCACCTTGACCATAAGTGGTCTACCATCCCACAAAAAGAGACACTCGCAACATCATCACATCACATAACGACACATGATTATCTTCGCCTCCGTTACCCTAAACGCACACGGCTCGAGCCGTATAGGAGGCTCGGCCAAACTCGCTACCCCTATGGAACGTTCGACATACCTCGTTGTAGCCATCGACAGACTACTCCGCCTGCAAGTCACAGCTCGATCGCGAGCCTACACAAACCCGTGAGACATGTCTACCTCCCCACGGGCCAAAGACGACGCTACCCTTTCCTACCCGCCCGGGGAACATTAACCCGAACGACCAACCTATGGATATGGAGGAAGACCCGGCAACGACACACGGACCGAACTCTCACTACAAAAAATCGCTTCCCGACACGACCCAATGGCAGCATGTGCCCTCCTCCAAGCGCCGTCCCCCCCCCCCCCCCCCCCCCCCGAAGCCCCAGCCCACTCACAAGCTGCGGACGACTACAAACAACCAATTGCCTATGTTTGGCTCACCCTGCGATTAGCCTCTCCCACGTTCCGCCAGCAACTCGAAGAGCAATACGCAGCCCGGTTGGTTAAGGACCCCCTCCTTATGCCCACTCTTGGCGGGAAAAATGTAACGCCGTGACTTCAATCCCCGGCGCTCCCACCCGCCTCGTCAAGTTACCTCCATTCCAAGGCGCGGCAAGCCCCCACCATCCGAGTCCGCAGCAATGGACATATCTCCGGACGATATCCCCCACCGATCCACACCAGCCCAACCTCTCGTGACCACACACTCCACCGGAGGCGCACTTTGATGAACACCAGCGCCTCGACCTAACACCCGGTGGGGAATGCCAACGGTGGGATGACTTCGACCGCCTTGACCGTTCTTTCCAAGAGAAGTGCCAATAGTGGACCAGGGAAGAGATGGGGACTAGCACGCATGTCCCTCAGCACGACGATCGGGGTTAAAGATAGCAGTAAATGTATATTGTGTCTTTTTCACGGTGAAGGTAGATTTGTGGATTACAAAACGGGACTTTATCGCTGAGCATTATGTAATGCAGTGTATTCCAATCCCCGGCTTGCCGGAGGCAGATTTTACTCCCCTCTGCGCTTTTACTCACTTGTGAAAATGATAATGATTTACAACAATACTAGCAAACTAGACCGGCTGCTTTCTAACGGCCAACATTCGGTCAGCCATTTAGGACACTTAAGAGCAAGGATCATGCCGGGCACTCTTCGACCATGTAAACCTATTATCGACACACGTATCCGCAATGCTGTGTGTCGACGTTCTTTAGAGGCTTAGAAACTGTAAGCAACCGCAGTAATTGCCACAGTCCCCCCCGCCTACGCACTAATATCAGAAATAAATTAGGAAGATCTACAATAATTACATAGCCACTTCTCAAAAAATGCAGGATGAAGCTGCTGCTCGACCTTCACGATGCACGCCCCGCTCCCACCGAACCGGGGTGTCGGCCTAGTTCGAGAGGGGCGACATGCTAGCCTAATGTAGCTCCCGCGTGACTTTGGTCCTGCAAGAGAAAGAAGGGGAAAGGCTAGCACAAAAGCCCTCCTTACGCGATTGCTCGTTGATCACGCCGTCGCATCCCATAAGCCCCGCTCTAAGGTCGTAGCCGCTTCTCCCGACGCGACATTTCCTCCTCGTGAGGGCATGTGGGGGGGCGGGGGGGGGGGGGGGGGGGAGGGGGGGGACCAACACTGCCAAACAGAAATAGCTAGCGCTAGCGCTCCTGCCGCCCTGCTGAAAAGAGTTCCGGCCATTTCCCCGGTTTTTCTGTTTGGTACCCGGGTACATGTCTGGAAGTTTGGCATGCGGCCGTACCCTCGACCCACCGATCGCGCGCCCGTCGAGCACCCTTTATTCGAGTGCGAGCCTCCGCGATGACCCGGGCTCCCACTCTCTAATATTAGGTGTGCATGTCGATAGTGGGTAGCGGTGGAGTAGGGCATGGTCACAATTGCTGGATTCGAAAAGGCCGCGGGGGTGCGGAAATTATTCAAACCCTCAACATCGAGTATTCCGGCGGCAGTTTGACCGGAGGATAACCCCGCCGCTAGACCTCGCCGCTTCCCCCGTCTCGACACTCCTCCTAGTTGTTGTTGTCGTGTTGCCCCCCCCCTTTGGGTCAGCTCGACGTCGAGAGGCCGGTCGACGTGTAGCGAGCGCCCTTCCCTATCGCTGCTTTCCGGCGCTTCGCCGCAAGCTCCAACACCCTCAACGCGCCGTTGATCCGTTCGTACCCTCCTCGCCAAAAATACTTCACAGGTATAGGCCCCATCCCCCAAATATAACGGTAGCTTATGAGTTTTCAGTAGCAATAAACATATCGGACGGGCCGAGCGGGAGATCTTAGTGTTGGCGTACGACTATTATGATTTTCCAAAACCATCCGTACATGGTTTCCCGACAGACAATGATCCCGCGGATCGCAGCTACCGGTACCTCATTTAGTCCCCCACCGTGCCATGCATGGCACGGCTACATGGTTGCCAACGCCCACCGCTTGGAGGTAGAGGTAAATACCGACGGGCATGCGTGCGCACCCTGTTAATCCATGAACACACGGAATGGCATGAAGGGGGTTAGAACCGCCGCTTCCCGGAACGGAGCTGTACGCCTTATCCAAGTACCGCCAAAAGTCGGTACCCGATAGGAACATATTGTGCATTTGAACCCATCGCATCGCATCGCGAATAAGCTGCGAACACCTATAGCGAACACCTATGGGTGGAGGGCCATGACTCCCCCGGAGTCTAGCGTACAGATGTGTCCATCAGTAGCCCTACGGAGGGATATGTTAACACTCCCCCTTAATGGACATCATCCCATGAACTCCGGCCGGTGCCCTAGTAAACCCCGCAGTAAACGCGGAGGGCCCATAACCTGTTAATCCATGAACACACGGAATGGCATGAAGGGGGTTAGAACCGCCGCTTCCCGGAACGGAGCTATACGCCTTATCCAAGTACCGCCAAAAGTCGGTACCGGATAGGAACATATTGTGCATTTGAACCCATCGCATCGCATCGCGAATAAGCTGCGAACACATATAGCGAACACCTATAGGTCGAGGGCCAAGACTCCCCCGGAGTCTAGCGTACATATGTGTCCACTAGTAGCCCTACGGAAGGACATGTTAACACTCCCCCTTAATGGACATCATCCCATGAACTCCGGCCGGTGCCCTAGTAAACCCCGCAGTAAACGCGGAGGGCCCATAACATGTTAATCCATGAACACACGGAATGGCATGAAGGGGGTTAGAATCGCCGCTTCCCGGAACGGAGATGTACGCCTTATCCAAGTACCGCCAAAAGTCGGTACCCGATAGGAACATATTGTGCATATGAACCCATCGCATCGCATCGCGAATAAGTAGCGAACACCTATAGGTCGAGGGCCAGGACTCCCCCGAAGTCTAGCGTACAATTGTGTCCATTAGTAGCCCTACGGAGGGATATGTTAACACACCCTCCTCCGTGGCCGCCGCCAATGTGCCGCCGGCGGGCGCCTATTGACTCAGTCCCAGCGAGTATATAGGACGGGATGCCGGCAATATTTTTTTACTCCTACATGTGTTGTAAGTAATACCTTCTCGTTGTTAGTTGCAGATAGCTATTGTAAGCTATTCTAGATATGATTAGTACATCTCTAGATCGGACATACCGACAACCTATTTTATTCGGTACATAGTTGTCGCTAGGCTTCAGCTCACTCATTTCTATTGTCCCGACACCACGCCTCGGGCAGGCTGTCTCTGTGACTATCCTACTTGCGTGACTATGATTGTAACTACGTTTGCGTTAGTTACCTTCCATACTAATCGTGTCCGCACGGTTCAGCATGTTATGGGCCCCCGCCTCACGTCACTCACGCGCGACAACCCGGTTCGGCGAGCAGCGATCGCCACCTCTCCCGCGGAAGGCAAGTTAACATAGTAACTTAGTACTTTCACCTTGTAGTAGGCGGTATCGCTAGTATAAACTGCGCTTTAAAAATCCATCCAACACGCATCTAAGTCTGCCGCTCGAGGACGCGAGACAGCCACCCACACCGACGCACTCGTCGTGTGTGGACATGGTGTACACAAGTCCAAGCTAGAGAAAGGGGGGGGCGCACAACTAGGTGAATACGCATACACGGGGTGCACGATAGCCCTAGCTTAAATAGTTTATATATGTTACGAGACATAGTTTGTGTGGTAATCAAGTTACTACACATCAATGTTGGTCAAGTAGCATCGTGATAGTACGGCTGTGACTCAGCACTATAAGATGATAAGCCAATCAGCAATAGAGAGGACTAGGTTGCTGATGGTGGCAAGTTGCTGAGCGTTAGAATTATCTAAAGGCTCAGAATGTACGATGGCGTGTGTCAAAGTTGAAGGGGCAATAAGGAATGCTTACACTCGGTGAGTGACACTGCATGTCATCTCACCCTCAGCAAGTGCCTAGCACTTGCCTATCACAGGAGTGACAGGACACGCACTCACCTTGTGGTGAGCACACGTCATCGTACATTCTGAGCCTTTAGATAATATCTAACGCTCAACAACTTGCCACCATCAACAACCTAGTCCTCTCTATTGCTGATTGGCTTATCATCTTATAGTGCAGAGTCACAGCCGTACTATCACGATGCTACTTGACCAACATTGATGTGTAGCAACTTGATTACCACACAAACTATGTCTGAGAGCCACTAGGGGTGCCGTACTTTTGGACGATCATCCTCCGTTTGGCGAGAGTCCACTTCCGAAGGGCGTCATCTGGGGCAGTGCAAGAGGACATGATGTGGTCAAGGCTGCCACATGCGATGCACTTGTTGGGTAGTCCACGACCACTATGAGGGCCATGGGGGTGGTGTCCCGCTGTGTGATCCGCGACCAGCAACGACAAACGCTGAGATGGGACGGGGTGATGTGTCGGGGGCTTCGCCTGGCCGAAAGGGCCGGTGCTCGAAGTGCCACGCAGCATGAGGAGGCCGAGGTTGTGGGGGTGGATGGCCGCGGAACCATCAATAAGCTGACATGTGTCATTGTAATCATCGAACGTCTGTCTCATAAAGTGGACGTAATCAATCGGGGATTGACCATGGCGCTGCCTGGGCATGAGGCTGTCCAAGAGGGAGAGAGAGCGAGCGAAGGACATGCAGTAATGTCTTTCACACATCATGTCCCAAGCTGCAGTGGCGCAGTCGGAGCGTGTAGCAAAGACGCACTTCATGGCTAAGTCAGCGCAACGAGACGGCCAAATGTCCGCCGACCCCTCGGCCTTAAGCCCCGGGCTGTCTCAAAGTACCTTTTTGGTATCCTCCACCTAGTGTGGGGCACAAGTCGAGGCCACGGTCAGTTCAGGTGGAGTGATGCGCTGGCGGCTGAGTCGATAAAGAAATATCTTGTCAAAGTTGAGGGGGCGATAAGGAATGCTTACACTCGGTGAGTGACACTGCATGTCATCTCACCCTCAGCAAGTGCCTAGCACTTGCCTATCACAGGACACGCACTCACCTTGTGGTGAGCACACGCCAACATATATTCTGTGCCTTTAGATGATATCTAACGCTCATCAACTTGCCACCATCAGCAACCTAATCCTCTCTATGGTGGATTGGCTTATCATCTTATAGTGCTGAGTCACAGCCGTACTATCACGATGCTACTTGACCAACATTGCTGTGTAGCAACTTGACTATCACACAAAACCATGTCTCGCAACACTCCCCCTTGCTATACGCAGGCAATCCCATGATGGCATTGCACAACTTGCCGTGCCTTGCACTCACTAATGGCTTGGTAAGCACATCGGCAAGCATGTTCTCCGTCGCACAATATTGCACCTCGATGTCTCCGCTCTCCACCTTCTCCCGACAGAAGTGGTACCTCACGTCCATGTGCTTCCTGCGTCCGGTCGTCATGCTATTCTTGCTGAGTGCAATACAGCTCTTATTGTCCTCGTGAATCGTGATGGGAGACCCGGAGTCTTGGTGAAACTCGTAGAGTAGTTGCTTCAAAAACATCGCCTCCTGAGTGGCCGCAGTCAGCGCCATATACTCTGCCTCCGCTGTCGACAACGCCACAGTTTGTTGCCGCTGACTTTTCCAGCTCACCGCTGCACCGTTGAGCACGAACACATACCCCGTGCGAGAGCGGCGCTCGCCAATATCACTCGCGTAATCAGAATCTGACCATCCTACCACCTTTGATGAGGGTGCGCCACCGTACATCAACACCGACTCTGCGGTCCCCTTGAGGTAGCGGAGCACCCTCTTGGCTTGCTCCCAATGTGACTGAGAGGGGTCGGACACGTACCTACTGAGGTGGCTAACAGCCATGGTGATGTCGGGCCGTGTGCTTACGGAAGCGTACAACAAGCTGCCGATCAAGCTTTGGTACGGCACTAGACCGGGGGGCAACCTTGATGTCGACGTCTCCACACAATTGCTCAAAGCATCGACCGCCATAGGTGAGCCCACTGGCTTGCAGCCCATCATGTTGAAGCGCTCCAACATATCTAAGACGTATTGCTGCTGTCCAATCCTGATGGTGCGGCTGCCACGATCACGCTCGACTGTCATGCCAAGCAACCAAGACACTGGACCGAGGTCTTGCACGTTGAACCTTTCGCCGAAAGCCGACTTGAACCCAACGATGAAGCTACCCGCTGGTCCGACGATGATGTTGTCGTCCACGTACAACGCCAAGACATAACGCTCATCCTCCTTGATGAAGACGTAAATGCGGGGATCCACCTTGGATTGGGCAAAGCCATACTCCTCTAGCCATGCTGTGATGGTCTTATTCCAGCTCCTTGGAGCTTGCTTGAGGCCATACAATGATTTCTTCAACAAGCACACTCGCTCCTCGCCATTGATGTCGGTGTGACGGAATCCTTCCGGCTGCCTGATGTAGATTTCCTCCTCCATATCGGCCTCCAAGAATGCCGTCACCACATCAAGTTGCTCCACCTCCCAATCATTATAAGCAGCAAGCGCGAGCAACATTCGAATAGAAATCACCCTCGCTGTGGGAGCGAAGGTCTCGTGGTAGTCCACACCCTTCTCCTGAGTTAACACGCGAGCCACAAGTCTTGCTTTGTACTGTGTTATCTGCCCATTGGCATCGCGCTTCAGCTTGAACACCCACTTGGAATCTACGAGTTTGCGACCGGCAGGGCAAGGAACCAACATCCAGGTTTTCCGAGATACAAGCGAGTCGTACTCGCTCTTGATAGCTGCCTCCCACTCACCCGATTGGGTACTCCTCAGCGCTTGCTTGTATGACATCGGCTCTTGAACCGTCGGGCTGCTGGCTGACTTAATAGCCGCGGTACTACTTCCCGTAGTCCATCCATCTTCCGAAGCGCCCGCTGAACGGAGATTATACCTTGGACTGAGTACGCATTGCTGTGGTGCGGCAGTGGATCGAAGATTATACCTTGGACGTGGAGTCTCCCCCGAATACATGTCCCGTTCATCTTCCATCGACTCGGAATGCTGTAGCGACTCCCGTAGCGGCGACTGTCCCGAAGGTGTATCCCGTTCTTCGCTACACATGGTGCGCGGGATGCTGTCCTCTTCATCATCAGTGCGTTGCTCCGCATTGCTCTCCCCCATGGAGAGGACTGCAGCCTCATCGAACACCACGTTACGGCTGCTCACCACTCGACGAGTAGCAGGATTGTACACCAACCACGCAGGGGATTCGGAAGTATAGCCCACAAAGACACCTTTCCACGCGCGATCGTCAAGTCTGCGGCGTTGAGACTTCTCAACGTGAACATAGGACGGACAGCCGAAGACCCGCATGGAGCCCAAATCAGCTCGTCTACCGGTCGCCAAGGTGGAAGGCACACCGCCGGCTCCGCTACTATGCACACGATTGCGGACATGCACCGCAGCGGCCATCGCTAGAGCCCAATACGATTTAGGCAGCGCGGCTTGCCGGATCATTGACTGCGCCATCGGGACCAATGTCCCCCACTGCCGCTCAATCCGGCCATGCTGCCAATGCGCGTAAAGGGCAGTGATCTCCACAGCGATGTTGAACTCATCCAAGAGGTTTCGGAATTCAGCACCTAAGAACACCGTGTCATTGTCCACCCGAAGACGACGAACCGTGTGCCCAAGAGAACGGATGGTAGTCAACATGCGACGGAACGAGGCGGGAGCCTCATCCTTGGAGCGGACCGCATCATGCAGCATGAAACGGCTCCGGAAATCAACCGCACACAAGTTGTACCGCCGTCCTCCCAAGGACGGAACACTCATAGGACCGCAGAAGTCTAAGCCGAGGACCTCAAAGACACCAACGTTCCGGTCAGCCGGCTCACGAGAGATACGGCGGACGTGCGACTTACACACAACACACGTCTCACAGAAGCCCATCTTCTCCGACGCAGAAAACGCCACACCCTCCACCGGAGTGGCCAAGAGCCCGTCCAATTGCGACTCGCCAAGGTGACCGAGTCGGGAATGCCACAACCGTTTTTCCAATGGCGCAGTGGCGACCGAAGCGGTAGGACTCGACGAAGCAACCCGCGCCGGCAACCACACCAACAAATGCGCGCGCTCCAACGGAACCACCACGCCACCACCATGACCGGCATGACGACGAAGGTGGTCCACGGAATCAGCTAACACCACAGAATGACCTTGTCGCCGAGCTTGGGTGAGGCTGAAAAGCCGATGGTAAGACCACGACGCACGACGGGATAGGTCAGGAACGTGGAGCACATTCTTTAGCGTGGAAGGAATCTCCTCTCCATCTTCAGCCTTCACAATGATGCGGACCGAGCCCATTCCAACAGCGTGGGCGCTGATGCCCTTCACCCAAAGCCGGTCGGTGAGCGCTCGATACTCACAGAAGTCACGGTGCACACTAGGCATGTGATGGCTAGCGCCGCTGTCGGCCAACCACATCCACGTTTCCCCATCGCGCTCGAACATGTGTCGAGCCTCGGAGAATGGCCTCGCAGGGGTGGCTGTCACGTCCATGACCGCCGGAAAAGCAACCGGGGAGTCCACTTGCGCAGAGTTACCTCCGGTGTTGTTGACTGGGCACTCGGACCTGCGATGGCCCTTCTTACCACAGCCATAGCAAACACCACGAAAAAATCTCTCGCTCCGCCTCTGCCATATGAGGTACGACGAGTAGTCGCAGCTCCTTGAATAGATTTCAGTTGGTCTTGGAGCTCGGAGACTTCCCGCATGAAAAGTTCAGTCATTGAGTCATCATGAGACGCTGCAAAAGCCGTAGGCGTTGGGGGCTCCGTTGTATGTGATTGCGCACGACTTTCGATGCGCATGCCCTTTTGACGAAGATCACGCTTGACGGTATCCATGCTGAGGTCGTGTACGTCTTACGTGTCGGTGATGGAGTGGTATTCGCTGCGCAGGCCCTTCACCAAGTACATGATGATACGCCGGTCGTGGACGACGTCCCCAACTCGGGCAAGCTGTGGTTACATTCGAACTAACCGGTTCAAGTATTGAATGCCGCTCTCGCCGTCCGCTTGCGGCGTCTCCAAGTCCTGCAATAGTTCCGTACACCGGTAAATACCATCGTCCTCGTAATGATTGACTAACGCAGTCCATATGCAGTGTGGCCGCAAGTCTTGTCATCCTCACTAACATTCTCGATAATGGAAAGATCGTCCTCCGGCAGCGCAAGAGTCAATGTGGAGTGCATGTCGACTTGTTGTTGAGAGGAAGCGGCACCATCCGACGACAAAGCCGGAGCCCACTTTTGCATCAAGCCAAATGCACGGAAACGTTTCGTCAACACGTCAAAATCTCGTCTCTCCCCACTGAACTTGGGTAGTTTCACGGAGTCCATAGCAGGTACGACGGATGCGCTCGCAAGAGCACTAGAAAATCAGGAAAAATGCCAACAAGAAAAGCACCAAGTACCGGTGAAGAGGCGGGCAACACGGCTCAGAAAAGGAGACGACAAAGGGCTGACCGAAGACGCAGTTGTACTCCCGGAGTCTATACAGCCAAGGCAATCAGAAACGAGTCTCAAAAGGTCTGTCAAGTGACGTCGTACAGGAGTGCTAGTACACTTGCGGTAAGATGCCTTTCTAAAAAATCAGCCGGACCACTATAGGCTTTCACGAGAAAAGAAACTGGCGGGTGACAAGCTCCGGAAGCGAATAAAATTCCAGAAAGCGCCAAGCTATAACAAAGGAAAGCAAGCCGATCTTCACGTCACACGAGTCGGCGTTCGGGGGTTCAAGCCGGCTCCAAGCGACACAAACAAGTCGCTACCAGCCGGGTATCGAAGTAAAGCTACAAACACAAGCAAGAGCCAGCCACTTTGTGAGCCAACCGCACCTCACGTATCGTGCGACACCACAAAGGTCTACCACTCTTCGAGAAGCAAGCTCTAGGTTCCAGTCAAGACAAATGACTCCAACAACTAGCAGCTAGAGGGCCCATAACCTGTCAAAGTTGAGGGGGCAATAAGGAATACTTACACTCGGTGAGTGACACTGCATGTCATCTCACCCTCAGCAAGTGCCTAGCACTTGCCTATCACAGGACACGCACTCACCTTGTGGTGAGCACACGCCAACATATATTCTGAGCCTTTAGATGATATCTAGCGCTCAGCAACTTGCCACCATCAGCAACCTAATCCTCTCTATTGCTGATTGGCTTATCATCTTATAGTGCAGAGTCACAGCCGTACTATCACGATGCTACTTGACCAACATTGCTGTGTAGCAACTTGACTATCACACAAAACCATGTCTCGCAACAAGGTGAGTGCGTGTCATGTGATAGGCAAGTGCTAGGCACTTGCTGAGGGTGAGATGCCATGCAGTGTCACTCACCGAGTGTAAGCATTCCTTATCGCCCCCTCAACTTTGACTAGTTATGGGCCCTCAAGCTGCTAGTTGTTGGAGTCATTTGTCTTCACTGGAACCTAGAGCTTGCTTCTCAAAGAGTGGTAAACCTTTGTGGTGTCGCACGATACGTTTGACTCCGGGAGTACAACTGCGTCTCCGGTCGGCCCTTAGTCGTCTCCTTTTCTGAGCCGTGTTGCCCGCCTCTTCACCGGTACTTGGTGCTTTTCTTGTTGGCAGTTTTCCTGATTTTCTAGTGCTCTTGAGAGCGCATCCGACGCACCTGCTATGGACTCCGTGAAACTACCCAAGTTCAGTGGGGAGAGACGAGATTTTGATGTGTGGAAGAAACGTTTCCGTGCATTTGGCAAAAGTGGGCTCCGGCTTTGTCGTCGGATGGTGCCGCTTCCTCTCAACAACAAGTCGACATGCACTCCACATTGACTCTTGCGCTGCCGGAGGACGATCTTTCCATTATCGAGAATGTTAGTGAGAATGGCAAGACCTGCGGCCACACTGCATGGACTGCGTTAGTCAATCATTACGAGGACGATGGTATTTACCGGTGTACGGAACTATTGCAGGACTTGGAGACGCCGCAAGCGGACGGCGAGAGCGGCATTCTATACATGAACCGGTTAGTTCGACTGCAACGACAGCTTGCCCGAGTTGGGGACGTCGTCCACGACCGGCGTATCATCATGTACTTGGTGAAGGGCCTGCGCAGCGAATACCACTCCATTACCGACACGTAAGACGTACACAACCTCAGCATGGATACCGTCAAGCGTGATCTTCGTCAAAAGGGCATGCGCATCGAAAGTCGTGCGCAATCACATACAACGGAGCCCCCAACGCCTACGGCTTTTGCAGCGTCTCATGATGACACAACGACTAAACTTTTCAAGCGGGAAGTCTCCGAGCTCCAAGACCAACTGAAATCTATTCAAGGAGCTGCGACTACTCGTCGTACCTCATATGGCAGAGGCGGAGCGAGAACTTTTCGTGGTGTTTGCTATGGCTGTGGTAAGAAGGGCCATCGCAGGTCCGAGTGCCCGGTCAACAACACCGGAGGTAACTCTGCGCAAGTGGACTCCCCGATTGCTTTTCCGGCGGTCATGGACATGACAGCCACCCCTGCGAGGCCATTCTCCGAGGCTCGACACATGTTCGAGCGCGATGGGAAGACGTGGATGTGGTTGGCCGACAGCGACGCCAACCATCACATGACTAGTGTGCGCCGTGACTTCTGTGAGTATCGAGCGCTCACCGACCGGCTTTGGGTGAAGGGTATCAGCGCCCGCGCTGTTGGCGTGGGCTCGGTCCGCATCATTGTGAAGACTGACGCTAAAGAATGTGCTCCACGTTCCTGACCTATCCCGTCGCGCGTCGTGGTCTTACCATCGGCTTTTCAGCCTCACCCAAGCTCGGCGACAAGGTCATTCTGTGGTGTTAGCTGACCCCGTGGACCACCTTCGTCTTCATGCCGGTCATGGTGGTGGCGTGGTGGTTCCGTTGGAGCGCGCGCATTTGTTGGTGTGGTTGCCAGCGCGGGTTGCTTCGTCGAGTCCTACCGCTTCGGTCGCCACTGCGCCATTGGAAAAACGGTTGTGGCATTCCCGACTCGGTCACCTTGGCGAGTCGCAATTGGACGGGCTCTTGGCCACTCCGGTGGAGGGTGTGGCGTTTTCTGCGTCGGAGAAGTTGGGCTTTTGTGAGACGTGTGCTTTGTGTAAGTCGCACGTCCGCCGTATCTCTCGTGAGCCGGCTGACCGGAACGTTGGTGTCTTTGAGGTCCTCGGCTTAGACTTCTGCGGTCCTATGAGTGTTCCGTCCTTGGGAGGACGGCAAATTGCAGCTTGTGTGCGGTTGATTTTCGGAGCAGTTTCATGCTTCATGATGCGGTCCGCTCCAAGGATGAGGCTCCCGCCTCGTTCCGTCGCATGTTGACTACCATCCGTTCTCTTGGGCACACGGTTCGTCGTCTTCGGGTGGACAATGACACGGTGTTCTTACGTGCTGAATTCCGAAACCTCTTGGATGAGTTCAACATCGCTGTGGAGATCACTGCCCCTTACGCGCATTGGCAGCATGGCCGGATTGAGCGGCAGTGGGGGACATTGGTCCCGATGGCGCAGTCAATGATCCGGCAAGCCGCGCTGCCTAAATCGTATTGGGCTCTAGCGATGGCCGCTGCGGTGCATGTCCGCAATCGTGTGCATAGTAGCGGAGCCGGCGGTGTACCCTTCACCTTGGCGACCGGTAGACGAGCTGATTTGGGCTCCATGCGGGTCTTCGGCTGTCCGTCCTATGTCCACGTTGAGAAGTCTTAACGCCGCAAACTTGACGATCGCGCGTGGAAAGGTGTCTTTGTGGGCTATGCTTCCGAATCCCCTGCGTGGTTGGTGTACAATCCTGCTACTCGTCGAGTGGTGAGCAGCCGTAACGTGGTGTTCGATGAGGCTGCAGTCCTCTCCATGGAGGAGAGCAATGCGGAGCAACGCACTGATGATGAAGAGAACAGCATCCCGCGCACCATGTGTATCGGAGAACGGGATACACCTTCGGGACAGTCGCCGCTACGGGAGTCGCTACAGCATTCCGAGTCGATGGAAGATGAACGGGACATGCATTCGGGGGAGACTCCACGTCCAAGGTATAATCTTCGATCCACTGCCGCACCACAGCAATGCGTACTCAGTCCAAGGTATAATCTCCGTTCAGCGGGCGCTTCGGGAGATGGATGGACTACGGGAAGTGCCGCAGCTACTAAGTCAGCAAACAGTCCGACTGTTCAAGAGCCGGTGTCATACAAGCAAGCGCTGAGGAGTACCCAATCGGGGGAGTGGGAGGCAGCTACCAAGAGCGAGTACGACTCGCTTGTATCTCGGAAAACCTGGATGTTGGTTCCTTGTCCTGCCGGTCGCAAACTCGTAGATTCCAAGTGGGTGTTCAAGCTGAAGCGCGACGCAAGTGGACAGATAACACAGTACAAAGCAAGACTTGTGGCTCGCGGGTTTACACAAGAGAAGGGTGTGGACTACCACGAGACCTTCGCTCCCATAGCGAGGGTGATTTCTATTCGAACGTTGCTCGCACTTGCTGCTTATAATGATTGGGAGGTGGAGCAACTTGATGTGGTGACGGCATTCTTGGAGGCCGATATGGAGGAGGAAATCTACATCAGGCAGCCGGAGGGATTCCGTCACACCGACATCAATGGAGCGGAGCGAGTGTGCTTGTTGAAGAAATCATTGTATGGCCTCAAGCAAGCTCCAAGGAGCTGGAATAAGACCATCACAGCATGGCTAGAGGAGTATGGCTTTACCCAACCCAAGGTGGATCCCCGCATTAAGTCTTCATCAAGGAGGATGAGCGCTATGTCTTGGCGTTGTACGTGGACGACAACATCATCGTCGGACCAGCGGGTAGCTTCATCTTTGGGTTCAAATCGGATTTTGGTGAAATGTTCAACGTGCAAGACCTCGGTCCAGTGTCTTGGTTGCTTGGCATGACAATCGAGCGTGATCGTGGCAGCCGCACCATCAGGATTGGACAGCAGCAATACGTCTTAGATATGTTGGAGCGCTTCAACATGATGGGCTGCAAGCCAGTGGGCTCACCTATGGCGGTCGATGCTTTGAGCAATTGTGTGGAGACGTCGACATCAAGGTTGCCCCCCGGTCTAGTGCCGTACCAAAGCTTGATCGGTAGCTTGTTGTACGCTTCCGTAAGCACACGGCCCGACATCACCATGGCTGTTAGCCACCTTAGTAGGTACATGTCCGACCCCTCTCAGTCACATTGGGAGCAAGCCAAGAGGGTGCTCCGCTACCTCAAGGGGACCGCAGAGTCGGTGTTGATGTACGGTTGCGCACCCTCATCAAAGGTGGTAGGATGGTCAGATTCTGATTACGCGAGTGATATTGGCGAGCGCCGCTCTCGCACGGGGTATGTGTTCATGCTCAACGGTGCAGCGGTGAGCTGGAAAAGTCAGCGGCAACAAACTGTGGCGTTGTCGACAGCGGAGGCAGAGTATATGGCGCTGACTGCGGCCAGTCAGGAGGCGATGTTTTTGAAGCAACTACTCTACGAGTTTCACCAAGACTCCGGGTCTCCCATCGCGATTCACGAGGACAATCAGAGCTGTATTGCACTCAGCAAGAATAGCATGACAACCGGACGCAGGAAGCACATGGACGTGAGGTACCACTTCTGTCGGGAGAAGGTGGAGAGCGGAGACATCGAGGTCCAATATTGTGCGACGGAGAACATGCTTGCCGATGTGCTTACCAAGCCATTAGTGAGTGCAAGGCACGGCAAGTTGTGCAATGCCATCATGGGATTGCCTGCGTAGCAAGGGGGAGTGTTGCGAGACATGGTTTTGTGTGATAGTCAAGTTGCTACACAGTAATGTTGGTCAAGTAGCATCGTGATAGTACGGCTGTGTCTCAGCACTATAAGATGATAAGCCGATCAACAATAGAGAGGATTAGGTTGCTGATGGTGGCAAGTTGATGAGCGTTAGATATCATATGAAGGCTCAGAATATATGTTGGCGTGTGCTCACCACAAGGTGAGTGCGTGTCCTGTGATAGGCAAGTGCTAGGCACTTGCTGAGGGTGAGATGACATGCAGTGTCACTCACCGAGTGTAAGCATTCCTTATCGCCCCCTCAACTTTGACAAGATATTTCTTTATCGACTCAGCCGCCAGCGCATCACTCCACCTGATCTGACCGTGGCCTCGACTTGTGCCCCACACTAGGTGGAGGATACAAAAAAGGTACTTTGAGACAGCCCGGGGCTTAAGGCCGAGGGGTCGGCGGACATTTGGCCGTCTCGTTGCGCTGACTTAGCCATGAAGTGCGTCTTTGCTACACGCTCCGACTGCGCCACTGCAGCTTGGGACATGATGTGTGAAAGACATTACTCCATGTCCTTCGCTCGCTCTCTCTCCCTCTTGGACAGCCTCATGCCCAGGCAGCGCCATGGTCAGTCCCTGATTGACTACGTCCACTTTATGAGACAGACGTTCGATGACTACAATGACACATGTCAGCTTATTGATGGTTCCGCGGCCATCCACCCCCACAACCTCGGCCTCCTCATGCTGCGTGGCATTTCGAGTACCGGCCCTTTCGGCCAGGCGAAGCCCCCGACACATCACCCCGTCCCATCTCAGCGTTTGTCGTTGCTGGTCGCGGATCACACAGCGGGACACCACCCCCATGGCCCTCATAGTGGTCGTGGACTACCCAACAAGTGCATCGCACGTGGCAGCCTTGACCACATCATGTCCTCTTGCACTGCCCCAGATGACGCCCTTCGGAAGTGGACTCTCGCCAAACGGAGGATGATCGTCCAAAAGTACGGCACCCCTGGTGGCTCTGCCTTTGCGCACGCTGCCATGCTGAGCGACGTCCCCGCCGACGACACTAACATCCTGCCCACTCTCGACGACTGCACGGATGAGTACGATGACATATAGGTGAGTGTCCCCTTTAGCTATGTCGCCTTCTCATCCTCCATCACACATGGTCGTGAGATTTTCCGGTATTGAGTAGTGGACTCCACACTTGACCGCGCTTCGAAGTGATTTCGTTTCGTTCACCCCGCCATCCGCTCCCTCTCGCGTGGGTGGGGTCGGTGTTGACGTTAGGGGCAGTGGCTCAGTGCGGATTTCCATTCGGCTCGCATCTGGCCAAATCATTTACCGCGCCATCCATGCGTTGTTCACACCCGACCTTTCATCTCACTCTGCTCATCGCATTGGGAGACTCCTTAGTGTCATTTGGATGCAATCACACAGCGGCTGTGAATTCCTTGTCCCTACTAAGTCTGACAGTGGACTGCTTGAGGTACCCACAGAAACCATGGGTGTGCTAGCGCCGTCCGGCAGCGGCCTCTACCTCCTACCCAGCCAAACAGAGCTACCCCCAAGTCCTTCCGCGGAGACGTCGCGTGACGCCGGTTCCCGTGTTGCCCTCACTGCCTAGTGCGACCCCGTACCGTGGCACCCCCGGTTTGGTCACTTCAATATGCAAAGCATACAAGCCCAACATACCCACAGTGTCCCCACTAGCCCAGCATTAGCCAGCTCTATAAAAATTGTTTCTTGCGATTCATGCTTGCTCCACAAGGCCACTGATGCACCACGCAACACAACCGTTCCCGAGACACCAACCCGTCCCCTCTTGAACATGTCCTCTGACCTTTGGAGTCCAGTTAATGTCCCCTCCCCATATGGCCTCCGCTAATGCTTGCTCGTCATCGACCATTATACCACATTACATGTGGGTGCGTTTCCTTAAGTCCAAAGACGACGCATGCTTTGAGCTCGAAACCATCATGTTGGAAATCCAACACTTGCATGCACGCCATCACTCCTAGTCACGCGCGTTCGCCCCGGTCCTCAAGTTTGACTCGGACTCTGTCTTTGAGGCTGCTGCCACCCGCCAGATGTGCGCTCGCTTGGGCGTCGGTGTGCAGTTTTCTGCCCCCTATGCCCATCACATGCTCTGCAAAGCCGAACGCCCCTTGCGTACTATCCGGGACAATGCATTTGCGATGCTCCAGAGCATGGCCGTCCCCAATTCCATGTGGTCGTGCGTTGTAAGCACCGATTTGTACCTGCGCAACCCCACATACAGCCGCTCGGTCGGCCTCACCGGTGGCATAACCCTCACTCTCCTTACATCGTCGGTGCCAGACGCATCCAACTTCCGCGTCTTCGGGTGCGCCGTCTTCGCCAAGGTTCCCGACAAGTTGCGTCGGAAACTCGGCGAAAAAGCGTTCCGTGGTGGTATGGTTGGCTATGCGCCTGACGCCCCAGGGTACCGCGTCTACAACCCCAAAACCCGCCGCATCACCACTTCCGTCCATGTTGTCTTCCATGAAAACACCTCGGGCTTCGGCACGCGCCTCCCCGTCGACTGCGTCATCACCGACATTTCGGATGACGATTCCCTTGGGTGATGTCTCCCGCTTCAAAGCACGGTTCGTCGCCAAAGTTTGCAGCCAACGCGTTGGCCTCGACTATACCGAGACTTTCTCCCCCGTCATCCACATGGCCAGCCTTCGCCTCTTCCTCGCCATCGCGGCCGCCCGCGACCTTGAACTCTGTCAGCTTGACATCGACAATGCGTTCCTATACGCCCCCATTAAGGAGGACGTGTACATCCGCCAGCCCCTCGGCTTCACTAATGGCACGTCCAAAGTGTGTCATCTCAAACGCTGCCTCTACGGACTTTAGCAGTCTCCTCGCGAGTTCAACATGTTCCTTCGTGCATGGCTCGTCGACCACGGGTGGCAACAATGCGTCTCCGACCAATGCATCTACATCTTCCGCGCCGGTCACGTCTTCGCCATGATCGCACTTTAGGTGGACGACATTTCCACAGCATGCAGTGATGCCACATGGCTTACATCGTTCAAGGCTCAGCTTTGTGCACGGTTCAAAATTAAGGACCTCGGCGACCTCTCCCAACTCCTTGGCATGCACATCACCCGCGATCGCTCAGCCCGCACCATCTCGATGGATCAGTCCAAATACTTGCGCGACATCCTCGCTAAGTGCGGCATGACCGACTCTAAGCCCTTGTCCCTTCCCATGGACCCCGGCTTCCTCGCCGGCCTCGCGCACATGACTTCACCCCCCCTTATCGGCGTGGCCAAGGACGTCTACCCCAACCTCATGGGCAGTCTCATATACGCGGCCGTTTCCACGCGTCCCGATTTTTCCACGGCGTTGAGCATCCTTGGCTCCGCCCAAGCATCCCCACGGACGCACACCTACAGGCTATAAAGAAGATACTTTGACACCTCCATGGCACTATCGACATGCGCCTGCCGGTGGGGGGGGGGGGGGGGGGGGGGGCACGGAACATAGTCCCCAACTTACAAGCTTTGCCGACGCTGACTGGGCAAACGACAACAGCACCCGCAAGTCCCGTTCGGGATATCGCTTCACCCTCGGACGCGGGCCCATAAGCTACAAGTCCAAACAACAGACTTGCGTGGCCCAATCCACTTGTGAAGCCGAGTACTGCTATGCGGCTGACGCCACCAAGGAGGGACTCCACCTCCGGCAACTTATGGGGGAGATCTTCAACGCCCCCATCACCGAAACCACCACCATCTGGGAGGACAACCAAAGCGTCATCGCGTGCTCCCAAAATGCCTTGGTCAACGAGAAGACTAAACACATCGGTCTAAAATGGCACTTCCGCAAGGACCACGTGGAGCAGGGACCATCAAGTTGAGGTACCTCCCCATTGACCAAATGGTGGCTGATATGTTCACCAATCCACTTCTAGGATCTGCACTAACAAGACATCGAAGTGCAATCCTGAGAGGAGAATACCCAATTCAACGCTTCATCCCGTAGCTACCTTCAAGGGGAGTGTTGTAAGTAATACCTTCTCGTTATTAGCTGCAGATAGCTACTACAAGCTATTCTAGATATGATTAGTTCATGTCTAGATCGGACATACCGACAACGTATTTGATTCGGTACAGAGCGGTCGCTAGGATTAAGCTCACTCACTTCTATTGTCCCGACACCACGCTTCGGGCTGGTTGTCTCTGTGATTGTCCTACTTGCGTGACTGTGATTGTAACTACGTTTGCGTTAGTTACCTTCCATACTAATCGTGCATGCACGGTTCAAGAATATGGCATATATCATATGTAAGTCCTATATGGCATATGAAAGGAGGCCCTTAGATAGCATCCGGACATCGCGATAGCTGTTAATGTTGTAAATCATTTTCACATTCATGGTGCTTGTCACGAGTAAGCCCCGACTCCAAATCCTCATGAACCTACATCGGTACATGTACCGCCAGGTTACCCAACGGAGCAAACCAACGCTACACTACGACATTTTCTCCGGATGCTACTACCATGTTGACGGACCTCCCCGAAGCTCGTCCGCTGATTCGAACCGAGCTGAACGTAAAAACTACCGATGGCGGACAGCAAATGTTCGGATTGGTCGATTGCGTTGCCACACTTGAATTCGAGTCGGAGTACTTCGCACGACGTTTTCCCCTTCCAACTCGTAAGTCCAAGGTCAAGACACAGACTTGACTAGCTTATGGACAACGCATGCCTTCTTCGACCGTGTGCGAAGTCACATTTGAGATGCCTCGTCATGAGTTTCAACGGAATTTTTACGTCTTACGTGATTTACGCGTTGCTAATCTTGCGCTCGGTTTACCATGGTTGGACGAGCTTATGTACAGCTCGGCACGTCACGTGTTTCACCCTTATGGATGGCAACGCAATCGGGACTCCGACAGAAAAGCGCCGACATGGGTGTCTTTATCTAATGTTGTCCGACAAGATTCAGAATCTCATGCGCAAGACGCGCCGAATAAGGAGGGGACGAAACACTGAGTTTTAC
Organism: Tetraselmis chui; assembly: GCA_026401115.1. Taxonomy (NCBI): domain Eukaryota; kingdom Viridiplantae; phylum Chlorophyta; class Chlorodendrophyceae; order Chlorodendrales; family Chlorodendraceae; genus Tetraselmis; species Tetraselmis chui. The sequence continues at coordinate 130,061 of JAPMLY010000547.1, forward strand.
GCGATTAATGTGACGTCAATAGCACAACAACCGGTGGAATTATACATAGGAGAGGAACTTACTACAGAACAACGTAACAGTTTCCGGGCGTTAATCTATGCGGACTTTTTGGAGAACCTGCAGCCATTGGACTCGCCGCATGTAAGCCGTCAGTGGGATAATCCCATTGAAACAACTGGCTCGATGGGACGTCATCGTCTTTGTTATAAGTAATACTTACTAGTTATCAAGTACAGATAGCTATTGCAAGCTATTCTAGACATGTTTAGTACATGTCTAGACTAGACACAAATGTACACTTCTTGATTCGATACATAGTTGTCGCTAGGCTAGAGCTCTTCACTTCCTTTGTCCCGACACCATGCCTGAGGTTGGTTGTCTTTGTGATTGTCCTTTTGTGTGATTGTGACTATAACTACGTGTGCGTTAGTTACTTTCCATAGTAACGGCAAGAACCCCGCCATACAAAGCGTGCGTGCCCTCGTGATTATTGTGTTCCTCCAAGCATTCATTTACCCAAGGGATTGATACTTCCATCATCGTAACATACGTATGAAATACGAATTAGCGCTTATTTGAGGCCACCAAGCAAAAAGAAGGAAAGCCGAAAAGAACTTGGCCCAAGGACCATGAAGACATGCCATAGTGTTTGCACTAACATCATGCAAAGCGTCGCGAAGATAGGAACCCATAGCACCATGAAGAGCAGCAAAAAGACGTTGCATGAATTCACGTAGCATATCCCCCAAAAAATGCCGAAAAGGAACATACACTTTTCCCATAAAATCCGAAACTAGAGAAATAGTACCTTTCTCGTAAGCGGGTGTTATCATGTCAGGTTTCTAGGTTAAACTGTACTTTAGCGCGTTGAACAGGCGGACCGAAACTTGTGTTGACGGCGAAGTCAAGGGGGAAGCGGGGCACAAATGGGGCATGTCACGGCTACGATCTGACGTATAAGGGTTTGCGGGTCAACCCCGATTTCGGGGCATACCCTGACTCGGGCGCCCCGGAATTCGGATTTTCCACACTTTGGCTCGTGAATACTCCCGAAATCGATTAAACAACATGCCGTTTTATGATCCCAGTATGCTGTCCTCAAACATGGGAGCACGTGGGTGTGAGGGCATATCCGTTAAGATGCTTGACGTGGGTGGGATTGGGGCCGGAAACCCACCGCTTGGGAGGCTTAAAAAGCCTAGTTTTGCCGTACGGTGTCCGACTCGAGCAAACTAAGTTGCAAATGGAAGCCCTTCCCCCAAGTAAACATAAGTTTTCGCGTCAAATCTGCCGTCCGATGCCATCCAGGCCCTCGTACAGCCAACTAAAAGTTGTTAGGGTTTCAAAATCTGCCACATTCGCGCGGGGCTACCAACCCCTAGACATGTGGTATTGTGGTATCCGCACACCCGCTCCGCCAATACGCTCAACCATCAGCGCTCTATATTTCTTCCATTCACGACGGCGTTGCCCATTTCATGCCCCATGATGGCATGGTGCCGTGCCATTTGCCGCCGGCCGGATAAAGGCCGGTGCTAGGGTATTTTGAAAGCTCCCCGCCACTTTACACGCCCGGCGATGCGCAAGTTTTTAAGGCCAACGATCCACGCGCCAGGGTGCTTACACTCCAAGTCAACTGCCCCTCAAGCCGAATAGGTCCCTAGCCCGTGCTCCTGGGTAGTACTTTCGGGCACGTGGCAAGAAAACCTAGTGCAAACTACATGTCATTCTCGGTGTCGCCGCTCTGTAGACGGCCGGGCGCGATATACTCAGTGGATACTCTTGCAATTGTGCACACATGCTGAGAACCCAACGTCGAGTAGTCTCCTGGCTTGTAGCGACACTACGTGTACCGAGCCACGCATAGAGGCGTGCGTAACCTGCACATGCGCGAGTTTCGGCCTACAAAATTTCGGCCGCACATCCAACGTGTGTGCCCACCATAATTGGGGCGTGCCGATATAGGTGCTCACGTCAGTGAACAACGCGCCGTGGTGTGTGGTTCGAAAAGCATGAATCTAAACCACAATCGAGTTGCATGGCCATCGCGGCAGTGCGTGGCGGGTAATTAAATGCGTGCCAATAGTAACGGACTTTATGGGAAGAGTGTACGTATGGAATGATAACAATCACATTGTCGATTTGATATGTATGTTAATGATAATATTCAATTCCATACGAATGTCACATCCGGACCCAATCCCATCACATGCCTCCGTCACCCGCATTTAAGTTGTGTTGGGGCTCACTTATGCCAAAGATGTTGATCACTTACAGAATTTGCTATGGTATTGGTATTGGTATGGTATTGGTAGCCCCTTGGGCCACCCTACACGCAACTTCAGAGGGATTCGGGTGGGTAGGTTTGCGTGAGTGATAGCTCTCGCAAACGGCAGAAGGTGGACACACAATTTTATTGTCCGTGCGCGCGTGGGCGCTTGAACCGTTAGGGGAGATGTAACGTCGGAGGTAATGCATGTTACTGCGTAATTCTAGCCATGTAATTCAAACCTCTATATTACCAATATGACAATTTAAGATGTGTTGGGGCTCACTTATGCCATGTGTCGCCGACTGGCGTGTGACGTTGGGTGGGGCGCCGCTAGGGGTAAGGGGTCATCCAACCAAATAGTTGCCAAGCTCCCGGGCACGGGAGTACTGTTGGGTCGATGTAGTCGAAGACTACGTCCGATGCTGTACGCTACAGTAGCAGCACCCTTTCGTAAGGAGTGCGAAGTCCACGCGAAACCGTCCGGGGGTTGTTCGTGTACAACAGGAAGTACTCGTTGTAGCCATCCCGTCAAGGTGTCTGCCGTCCAATTTGTCGTAGGTTCGTGTAGACTAATGGCCCACCGCCTGTCCGGAATCTTCCCGGCGGAGAACTTTGTACGGGCAGCGTCGAAGTACTTTAGTAGTTCCGCTATGTCAAGGTGGGTTGAGTCTGGGAGTTCACATAGGAGTTTTCGCTCCGTGGAAGTACCCCGTTGACCTTTTCTCGTTCCGCGGTAGAGGAGGATTCCACCGGTTGGAGTACACAACAGGTCTCCAAACCGGCACTCAACTCTTGCTCCCCCGCGACAAAAAAATGTGGACTGGAGAACCGTCGCCATACACGCTCTAAATAGTAGAATGAGGTCCGTCTGAGAGTGATTCCAAGTTTTTGTCAGTTGCTTGCGGAGGTCCTTGGCTAGGCGTAGCGATGACACCATAATATGGGCTGGCAGGTACATGCGTGTGCGGCTGGGCTGGAGGGAAACTTGGGACGCTACGAGACCCCGCCGGACCTTGGCTACCAAGTCGCCTTGTGCGATTGGTTCGGCGCCGTGGTCCTTGAAGAAGCCGTTCACGGCTGAGAGGTAAGGATGCAGACTAGTTGCCTTGATGGTGCCACGTTCCCCGATCCATGCGATGTAGCGGGCCATGGTAGCGGCTGTTGCGGCTAGCGGTGGTAGGCCTTGCTCCTCGCATAACAAGAAGTATGGTTTGATCGCGCTGTTGTACGTGTCGGACGTGCGTTTCGCACAAGCGGCAGTCAGTAACTCGAGCGTTCTAGCTCCAAGGCTGTCAATGCCCATTAGGCGTTGCATGTAGGGGCGCATCGAGGCGGCCCAGGGGTTGTTGCAGCCGGCCACCTCTACCTTGTAGCGTACTTTCGCTGCTCGGATGGGGTACGCCTTGACAGCTTGCCTGATCTGTCGTGTGTTGAACATGGTCATGGTAGCACTGACTGCGCCCCGGCGGAGGTACAACCAGGCCGGGAGGGAATTCGGAAGACAGTGACGGGCCAGTGAGGCTTGCCGACTGTACCGCGTCCGTGCCGCCGCTCGGGACGGAACAAGTGCGCGCGGGCCGGCAAGACTGCCTCGTGGCACGCCAACTCGGTAAGGGCATGGTGCCACGCTTTGCCTTGCCATCGGGGGGCGACCACTATGGTTGCTGCGCTGCTCTGCTGTAGTTTTTGGGCGAGGTCGGGTAGTAGGGGCCATGGCGGGTTGCACTAGTTGTTTTCTTCTCGCGAGGATGAAACGGCGAGGTGAAGGGAGTCCACTGCTTCGCACGACGGGTCGAGCCAATTTGCGTTGTACCGGGGCAGTAGCGTGGTGAGAGCCAACGCAAACCGGTCGATCGTGTGCGGGCCGAATTGAGTGAACATTTCGTGGAAAACGGAGGGGTCTGGCTGCCAGTCGTCGCTGTCGAGGTGGCGGCTGAGCTTGTCTGCCCACGTGTTCGCCGCAGAACGGATGTACCGGGGTCTGATGTGAATGTTGTTGGTGTCCAACAGGTACCAGAGTCGGCGTTATTCGGTCATCATTTCTGGGGAGCGGGAAGTGAGGCCGGCCAGGACGTGGCAAACTGCATGGTCGTCTTCGTGGATATGGATGTTGCGGCCAGCGAGATGAGGCAAGAAGCTGAGGACGGCCAAACGGACGGCCTTCATTTCCTTCTTGGTAATGTGTTGTTGTTAGTCGTCCGGTCCCCAAAAGCCGCGTGCTTCCAGTCTGCCGTTCAGTATTGCACCCCAACCATACCCCGTACTGTCGCAGTGTATGTACGCTGACTCGACCGGGCGGTGTATGTTCTTGCCATTTGCGTGGCTAGGTACCTGTGTCCACCACTGTAGATCGCGACGGAGCTGAGGGGTGAGGCGGACTCGGCCTCCCCACCTGTCGCCAAGTACGGAGTGCAGTTCGCGCATGAAAAATTTTGCCTCCGGGACAGCGAAAAAGTGGTACTGCGTCTGACCAACGAATGATTGGAGTTCCTTGACAAGGAGCCATCCGATGGCTCGTCTAGCACGTTGTTGTAGGTGCCGGGCTTGTTTTGCGAGCTTCTGAAGCTTTTTTGTTGGGGCGAAGAAGTAACATGTTGTTGTGTCGATGTCGATGCCCATGTGGTGGCCGTATTGCGTCGGCTCCCGAAAACCTTTGGAGGGGTGGCGGAGAAGGCCGAGACTAAGGCTAGGGATCAGTCATCGACGCATCGTCGATAGTATCATCATCATCTGGTGATAGTGCCATCGATGTGATAGGTTACGACATCGACATCGACACGGTGGCAGTAGTGCTAGTATCAATGCCATCAATTATCAAAACAATTGGAAATATTGATTATCTAAGCCCGATATATTGATATATCGTCCCAAATATCGATACATCGGCGATAATATCGGCTTAAATTGCCATCGATGTCAGCATCCCAAACTATCAACACTATCAACATCGACAATTCAAGATATCAATACCATCAACATCGACGTTTTAAAATATCATTACCATCAACATCAACAAAATTCACTTGATCCCTAGCCTTAGCCGAGACTGGTGAGGAGGCGGTCGACGCGCTAACGGAGCGCTAGAGCGAGCGCACAAGTGGCGGCGAACAGGAGGAAGTCGTCCAAGTAAAGTAAGATTTTCGCTCCGCGTCACCGTGTGTGTCGTAGGAAGCGCTTGCTCGGTCTTTCGTTGTCGGGCTGCGTAGGCCTCCCTTGGTGTGTCGTAAACCCACCGGGGTCGGGTTGTCGGAGGTGTCGTACGAATGTGTCCATGAACGCGCAAAAGTGGTAAGGGCTGAGCGACCAACCCATCGGTAGGCCAGCTAGTCGGTACAATTCGCCACGCACGTTTAGTGTTAGGAAGTCGCGCTGCTCTAGAACGATGCCCGGCGCGTAGTACCCGTCATTTAGGTCTAACGAGAACATGTTGTCGCCCTTCCGTGTGAGATGGCGAACGCCTGGCATAGACTCCATCCGTAGTCGCTTTCTGACGCAGAAGCTGTTCAAGTGTCGCAAGTCGACGATAAATCGCCACTGATTGTTGCCGGGCTTGGCGACTAAGAACAATCGGGATACGTATTTGCTGCAGGTGGTGCGTTCGCAGGCTCCCGTCTCCACGAAGCGCGCGAGTTCGGCCTCGACGAAGGTGAGTTGCTCGGGGGTAGCGTCTAGTAGGGATACGCCTTGGTTGAACGGGGGTGGGGGTCGGTTGTTTAGGAAGGGAATAGTAACGCCCTCCCGGATCCACCTCAAGACTTGACCGCTAGCGCATATATCTTTCCATGCTTGCCAGTTTCGCCGCACGCGATGACGCATGTAGTTTGAATCTGGTGTGCATGAATCAGCGCGGCGGGTCACCCCGTCATTCCTCCTTGTCGGCTTCGGTCTACTTGTGTGCCTTGTCGGTAGAGGGGAGGGGGCGGCCTCCCGTGCTTTCCTTAGGCTTTGCCTTGTGTTTGTCCGGCTTGTCCGGCTTGTCGTTCGGCTTGTCCGGTCTGTCTGGTCGAGGCTTGTCGGCCTTGAACTGTGCAGTTGCTTGCGCTTTTGCAGCTGCTGTGATGCTCACTTCGAGTCGCTTGTCCTCCAAGGCTGACAAGAGGCCGTCGAGTGGTCGACGACGTTGCCTCCACGGTCGAAGGCGACGGTGTGGAAGCAACGTGTGTAGACGAGCAGCTCCGCGACGCGTTCTTCGCCGGTGAGGATCTTTTTCGCCTTGAAGCGCCTTATGTAGGTGTGTCGCGCTTCCCCCGATGAGGCCAATGCTTGATGTGTACGTAGCGCCGCGTCGACGAGTGAGTAGGCGTAGGCTGTTTCGTCGGGGGTAGAGGTGACCGAGCGAACCGTTTCCATAGCAGTTTCGAGTGCCGAGTTAGCGGCGGCCGTAAATACACCATAGCAGAGCATGTGTCGATACTCGTCGCGGGAGGAGATTCTCGCGTTAATTGTAAAACATTTGTCGGCCTCGTCGTGTCGAGGGCTCCACAGGCACGGGTTTGTTGTGGCGGAGGGGGGTAGGCATTCCGCGAACGTACGGGACGCGAAGTCTGACCACTCTCTAGGGTCGATGTACTCTAGAGGGGTGTTTGTACTATCAGCAGGTAAAGCGTCGAGCTCGCGTCGTCCACCCGCAAATCTGTCGAAATCGGTTGTGGGGATGGCTTAAGTAGTGTGTTTTGTTGGCGGGGCTGCGACGGAAAGAGTTTCGACCTGGGTTGCTAAACGTTGTACAATATTTGCCAACACTATTGCAGCTGGTCTGGCTGCTGTTCCGGCGCGTCACCAGGCGCAACGGGGTAGAGGTCGGTAGGCAATACTAGGCGGTCTGCCATCTGAACTCAGGGAGTGTGTTTTCGTGCGTCGTGCAGAAGACTCGAGTGATCAACACCTTGCGTGGCTAGCAAGAGCCACGATGCCGTTTGCGTGAGCGATAGCTCTCGCAAAAGGCAGAAGGTGGACACACAATCGATGATGGTGCGTCATATAGTGTGCGGACATTTTACTGACCGTGCGCGCGTGGGCGCTTGAACCGTTAGGGGAGATTTAACGTCGGAGGTAACGCATGTTACTGCGTAATTCTAGCCATGTAATTCAAACCTCTATAGTACCAATATGACCATAAACCATTTCATCCATGGATCTACCCCCACCTCCCGTGCATTTTATTATTGCCTTTCCCTCCAGTCATTTTGTAAGCGACAATCCAATGCGTCCCGATACAAACTCCGCTCTCCGCATCCCAGCGCGCGCCCGGCAGTCTCGACCTGCTGCAGCAATTACTGACAGGGACGCTCCACACCATCGTCAGAATACGCTTCTCCGCCCTCATCAGGTGATCTTGGCTCCCCAAACTCTATCAGGCCAGCTCTACGACGAGGTCCGCTCTCCCTCCAGCCGTCGTGACGGGGATATTTGGAAATGCGTGCGGTGTTACCGACCCGGTTTCCCCATTTGTTTTGCGAGCAGTCGCGGTCGACACGGCAGGCAATGCCTGCACAAATATCATTTAATGGTCAACCGCAGGCCGGCACCCCTGGGTCACGTTGGAAAGTGTCACGCTTCTTGCGAACCTGCAGAACGTCCGTCGTAGCTTCGGCATCAGGGGCCGACGACAGAGGCCCAAGCTCAGGGACACCGCAGACCCCGAATAGCTCCGAAGGACCGCCTACAAAAGCTCCGAAGGACAGCCTAACTACGGACTCGGCGACTCAGGAGGACAATTACACAGGAGACACTCCAGGGTGCGAATTATGAATCATTTCCTCTGCTAGCCGATAGGGCGCTGCTGCATACTATTGCTATGTATCTGGCTTTCAGTTTTTTGCCAATATGCGCTGCGTGCTTGCAGGGTAAGGCAGAAGCTGGCCCATTTCGGCCTGGCAGGAGTTATTGCTTATGGACTTCTTAATACTATTTATTACGTCTGCGCATTTGTATTTTTTGTCAACGCCGTCCAGGTTCCGAAAGGTAAAATCGCGGCCGGGAGTTAATCTCCATTGATGCGTTCGCTTGCACGCACGGTTTTCAATTCAAAGTTCGAATTATGTTCTCCCTGTGTCGTCACGCGCATCAAGAAACAAATATGTTGGCCGGCGGTTTTTTGTTTTTTTTTTCAGGAATGGGGATAGCTGCTACGTGTAAGAAATTGCTGGAGGCGTTCGTCCTTACATGGGCTGGAAGCCAAGTTACGAAGCTCCCGCGCCTTGCAGGGTAAATTTCTACTGCCCTCGCTTTCTTGATCCCCTCCGTGTTTGTGTACTTCCGCTGCTGTAGTTGCGTTGTCCAGTCTCCCGTGGGCCGCTTGGTTAGAATATTTGCTTTAACTAATCCCAATGACGCGTAATGTAAATTGAGAATTTGAACTTCATATGCCTTCCGTCTCTGAGTGTTGCACGCTCGTGTTCTTGCTGTGCAGGGCAGCAGCACTGGCCCCGTTCGTCAACCGCCTACTGGTACGCTGACAGCCCTCCGAGAATGTGTTTGCAGCCGCGACGAGCGCTAACGTACACTGTAACTTGCACAGCCTAAGTCGGAGTGGTCAGACTGCGCTAATCAACTAAGAACAGTTTTGAGTTCTTTTTGTTTAACCGACGCCTGCAGAATTACATAGAGAAGAACACGTTCGTCCGCGTGAGCCGTAATCAGGTGCGTCCTGCGGCTCCTATCCGAGCTGTGCATCGATGAACTACAGTATACACACGCCTTGTACACACATCAGTATTCGTTGATTTCGGATGCCATATTCTGTTTATCTCGGGGAAATGCTTTGCTTTGATGCAGGCGGCTTCCATTATTGTTCTGGGCTGTATCCTACTTGCAGTCAGCGTCTTCGGAGTTGTTCTACTTATGTGGGCGTAGGTGCTCCAAACTGTGTCCCGACGCCCGTCGTAACTACTATGGAAAAGCTGCCACAGCTGCAACGTCTGCGAGTTCATCAACAATAGCCTGGGGCAGTAGCACCCTTCTCCAATACGGCTGACGGCTATTGGGTGGCTCCATAGAAAATTTACATTATCGCCCGTTCAGTTTTGTTTCCTTGGCCACGACGAGCTTTTCAGGGACTTCCCACTAGGAGGGGCCAGGTCTGGCTCCTCGTCTGAGTCGATCATTTGCCCACCCAGTATAGGTGGGCGCCAGAAAGCCATGTCGTTAAACTCTGCCCTCGCCGATTCCCCTGTTGAAATACCCTGGGGCGGAAAAACCTCGTTCACGAGCGCATTTATACCGCCCAAGCTGGCGAGCAGCGAACCGACGACCACTCCTGTAGACCGCCTGATCTCCCCTCGAGGATTGATGGTAAATATTTTCCCCGCGGGTATACCGACCGCTTTGTAAGAAAGTTCATCTGTCCCTCGGTTTCCGAAACCGGCGTAAAAGGGGTTCCATGCGGGCGGGAACAGGTTGCGGATGGACTGTAGCGTGGCGATCTTGAACTCGTGGGGACGCCGTACCACCATTTCCCGGTACAGACTCGGTATGAGGCCGTCAGGGGAGATTACCACCGGACCCACTGGCAGCTTGTGGCCGTCCTGGGTGAGGTGATGAAGGTAGTCCCGCGTGTGAGATGCCTGTGCTATAGCACGGCTGCTGAGGAACATTATCTTGTACCCGTTAGCGTTAATGTTGCTCAGCAGCTGAGCCACCCCTGCGTGGCTCCAGTCCAGCCCCATCGGAGGTAGCAGATGACCAAGCACGTCACTGCGCCAAAGGAAAACATTGTCTCAGTACAGAACAGAGGCTCACCGTAAACCGGCGACCGTTCAATATGGAAGTGCCAGAGTATGAAGCCGCTCACCTGCGAGTGATAGTACCATCAACATCGGAGATCACGAGCCATGAGTTCCACTGCATCATATGTGCGTATGCCCGAAGGCGGTGCTCGCCAAAGAGCGGTGCCTGCAGGACAAACTCCACAACATTTTGGCCATCGGCCAGCTTCAAGGACTCGAGCTGCTCGCTCGTCGGAACCAGTGACCTCTTCCCCAAGCGTCGACCCTCGCGCCTCTGCCCAAATGAGGCAGAGGATGCAGAAGAAAACTTCTCCGCCACTGCCGACGCCGGACTCGAGGCCAGAGTATCCACCGCCTCAGCCCCACCCCCCTGCGCGAGAGCGCACGTAGGGCACTCAGTGTCTCAGATCACTTCACTGACTCTTCATCAACAGTGGATAGAGTGGGCAAGCGAACATAGCAGGGGCGTTGACATGATCAGCGTATGGTTGCAAGCATGAAATGCGTAGCGCCGTACCTGCGTTCCCCTCCATGACCCGAATGGCCAGAGGCGCCACCCACCACCCGACTGGGATGAAATGGCCACAGCTTCGGCGTCCGTAGCGGGCTTGATAGCCAGCTCGCCATGCAGCGGGACCAGGTTCCCCTCCGCATCCGTCTCAGCGTCAGCACTGGGACCAGGGATGGCTGCTCCCGGCCGAATAAGTGCATCCCAGCGCCGCCCACCCCCAAAGGCCAGACGGCCCAGAACCATGGGTGCAGCGGCCGCCCATGGATACATCACCCCGTCAATCCTGAGCACCAGGCTGTCACTCTCCACCATCGCCGCACCCTGAGCCCAAAAACTGTCAGGGCTAACCCGGTGGGCGTCAAAGACGCCCGCAGCTTCCTGTCCGTCCATATTCCGACGGAAGAGGTGCCCACACAGCGACAGCTCAACGTTGCTCTCATCAAATACAGAAGCACCCGCGCTCATGGGCAACGCCCCAGCCTTCTCATACGAGGGCACCGAGTGCGAGTGCTCAACCGGCGCTGCGTAATAAGAGCCATCAGCACCCGGCATCCGCTCAGGCGGCGCGACGCCATCCCCAAGGTATCCACTCGACGGGGACAACCCTACAGGGATCGGCACGGGCGCCGTGGGTTTAACACCATCCTCCTGCTCCAAGTTTATCTGTGACCGCACCAAAAATCACAACGCAAAAAAAAAAAGCCTCGATTCAAGTCAGCACCTTGATGAGATGGAGAAAGGAGCAGCGGGCACCCTTACCCTCTCAACCATGGTTTGAATGAGCCCGGCATCCGCTGTTTCTTCTCCTACTACCAGTTCAGAATTGGGGGGCACATGGTCGACATGGCCATCACCACCCCCGTCCTCATCCGAGAAATTTTCCAGTGCTTCCGAGTAACTGTCATCCTCCAGAAGCGCGGCCGCCGGGTCTGGCACGCCGGCGACCTCAGTCACTGGGACGGCTGTGCTGGACCCGGCACTGCCTGATGAGCCCTTAGCATTGCAGCGCACAGAATCGCCAGCCGGCCGCACGGCCTTGGCAAGGTCGATATCAAGCTGCTCACCTACTCCCGACCACTTAGCGCTCTCCGACGATGTTCTCCGTCGGTCACCCACGCCGCCGCTTCGCGATTGGCTAGCTCGGCCAAAGCCCACTGACACGAGTCCCATCTTGGTGGGACGGCTACTCCGGCCTTGGGGACCGGGCTTGAAGTCGGAGGAGCTGCTGCCCTCGGTGCGAAGAGATGGAGCTGGTGCGGATGAAGAGCTGTCGGCACTGTACATGCGGTCAAGAGCAGAGTAGCGCAAGTAATGCCCTGGGTCATCTCCGGACGAGTACCCACTAGGCGGCGACATCATCCCCTCCAAGTCCTCGGATGGCCTTGACGGTAGCTCCTCAGCAGGATCCTCTTCCTCATCTGCCCCAGAACAAGTCCATGCGCGCCACCTGTCAGTCTCACTCAAATCCTGACGCATGTGTCCCAGAATGTCATTGAGCAAGGCAGCAAACAGCTCTGGTTTCCCATGGGGCAAGGCAGCACACACACACACCGTCTGACAGCTCAGACGCAAAGAATGCTTCGCCAGTGCGGCTGAGGTACATCCCAAAAGACGCCTCTTTCCCTGGAACACGACAACATGGAAGGGTGATACGCTGCACGGGAAATGGCACTAAGCTCCCCACTACCCGTCACAGGATAGGGGAAAGACAGTGTGGAGAGACTGTTCATGCGCGCACCATTTACGAACACGGAAATGCGGGTGTTGCTCAAGCGTAGCAGGCCTTGGTATTTCCCGAAACGAACTACACGTTGATGGCCACGGCGCGAAAAGGGGGCACTGCCGTTAGTGGCGGTGGAAGAAAGCATGGCGGAAATGGAGTGTGTATGTGAAGGCTGTATTGCCAGACTTATGTTAAACAAAGTTGCTGGAGCCATCACCATGAAAGGGCGAGCTTTTAAGGGTCCCGTCAGGCTGCCTAACCACCATAATGTCAATCGCGCCTGCCAACTGAGGCACGGCAAGGTTAAGGGTGCTCCCCACTGTACTACCAACAGCGCTGCCAACAGCGTAGGTGCCGCTCTTGAGCAGGCGACAAGCAGGAGAGCCCGTGGTAGCAAGAAGGGAACGACAGCATACGTCAGTACGCTCCTCAAATCTGCGTATTCACAATTGCGCTTTCACCATGCGGTGCTGCGTTCTCGTGCTCACCCTTATTTTGTTGGAGATAGTGCCTCGCCGGCTGATTGTCGGAAGGCTCGTGCTCGCCCAGCCCCCGCCAGGCGAGGTTGGACCCTCGCTATCCATGGGAACGGGACTGATCCACAACGGATTTCTTCCCGCACCGTGGTTAGTTTCCTGTGTCGAGTGGTCTCCCCTAGTAACTGTTGAACCACCCGCCAGTAGTTACGTCCATTCTGTCATCTTGTATTCCTGTTCCGGGCACGGTCAGCAGTAACGTCGGGGGCAATTGCGAATAGGAACAGTCGCGGGCCCATTCAACCTGCGTCCAGCGACAAGCGCTATCCACGGCACCGGCCACTATTGACAGAGAGATGTCCAAGGCTCGGCGCTTTCAGATGTCAAGAACTGGGCAGGCTCGCAAGTATGGCCTGCAGTGCTGCCGTCACTCCGTCAGCGGATTCGCGGTTCGTTCACCAGTTCGTTTCACCTATGGCTGCCACGGGTACAGGTACCTGGTACTCTCTCGACTGAACAATACAATAAATAATGATGACATAGACTCTTCCCTTATAGTCCGTTACTGGTGAAATAGGGCCTTTCCCGTAGGGCGGGTGCTATATCATGTAGGATTTCTAGGGTTTACCTAAGCTCGTTGAAAGGCGGACCGAAACTTGTGTAAGGATTAAGGATCCTTAGTTGTTGACGGTAAAAAAAAAATTCAGGGGGAAGCGGGGCCCACCAAATGGGGCCCGTCACGGCTACGATATGACGTATTAGTAGGGTTTCTGGCCCAACGCCGATTTCGGGGCATACCCTGATTCGGGCGCCCCGGAATTCGGATTTTCATCACTTTGGCTCGTGAATACTCCCGAAATCGGCGACACACCATGCGGGAATTATGATCCCAGCATGTTGTCCGCAAACATGGGAGCACGTGGGCGTGATGGCATGTACCGTTAAGATTCTTCACGTGGGTGGGTTTGGAGCATGAAAACCATAGCTTGGGAGGCTTGAAAATGCCTAACTTTGCTGTACGGTGTCCGATTCGAGCAAACTGAGTTGCAAACGGAAACCCTTTCCCCAAGCAAAGATAAGCTGTCACATTCGTTTACGCCTAATGGCCGGTTTTTGCGTCAATTTCGCCGTTCGATGTCATCTAGGCCCTCGTATTACCATTGAAAAAATTAGGGCTTCAAAATCTGCCACATTCGCGCGGGGTTAGCAACCCATGGACAGGTGGTACCCGCACACCCGCTCCGCCAATACGCTCAACCATGAGCGCTCTACATTTCTTCTATTCACGGCGTTGCCCATTTCATGCCCCATTATGGCATGGTGCCGTGCAATTCGCCGCAAGCCAAATCAAGGCCCGTGCGCTAGGGTACTTTGAAAGCTCCCCGCCATTTTTCACGCCCGGCTTCAAAGGGAAGCGATCCGTACGCTGGGGTGCTTACACTCCAAGTCAACCGCACCTCAGATCCAATAGATCCTTTGCCCGTGCTCCTTAGTTGCATTTCCGGGCGCCTGGCAAGAAAACCTAGTGCACACGACATGCCATTATCGGTGTCGCCGCTCTGTAGACGGGAGGGCGCAACACACTCGGCGGATACTAGTACAATTGTGCAGACAAGCTGAAAATCCAATGTCGAGTAGTCTCCCGGCTTGTCGCGACACTACGTGTACCGAGCCACGCATAGAGGCGTGCATAACTTGCACATGCACGAATTTCGGCCCGCAAAATATGGGCCGCAAATCCAACGTGTGTGCCCACAATAACTGGGGCGTGCCTATAAAGGTGCTCACGTCAGCGAAGAACGCGCCGTGGTGTGTTGCTCGATAATTGTCATTCTACCTCCCAATATAGTTGCATGGCCATCGCGGCAGTTCGTGGCGTGTGATTAAATGCGTGACGCTATTAACGGGTTTTATGGGAACAGTGTACATATGGTAGCGCAGAAATGGTAGATAGTAATGTACCCGTACAACACTTAGTATTTATGTCATTATTACAATATATTCCTTTACAAGACAACACAGCGGACAACGCCTTTTCATATATAAAAAGTTTGGAGTCGTACATAAGAGGGCAAGAGTGACAATAGGGTCACGGAATATAAAGTACTGCAAAGGGGAAGCAATACAATGAGCACAAACCCACGAGAGATAACACGAGAGAATACAATATACATCCACGCAACGTTAAAAACGCGACAAGCTGCAACTCCTGCCTCATCAATCACGCCCGATGCGAGGAAGCACGGGGACGCTTGCAAACCATGGCGCGGGTGAAGAACGCCGTGGTGGGAAAAGGCATCTCAACCAAATACGAATCAATCTCCATACCGTCCGCGGCGGCGGGTACTCCGCGCAAGACCTTGTCTGGGCAGGAGACATGGACCGCGAGTTAAAACTTTCGGCGCTAAGAGGCCAACAACTTGCCCACATGCATCCTTTGAGAGGTTGTTGCCTTCTTGGATATATAAGACCTCATTCATCATTGCACTTTCAATTACAAAAAGGAGTAGTAAAGACACGCTGGCATGTAAATAGCGGGGAAATCAAGAGGGCAGGTGTGACAAGAGGCTCACGAAATCACACACACAGCACAATGAAGCACTAAATTTTGCACAAACCTATGTGACGGGTATAGTCCATCAACAATACATTACATTGTACATGTACTCGTTACTAATTTCAATTCGTGCTTTTCTATCGGAAGGACGTACAACGTGGGTACTTCGCTACTGCAATTTAGCGAGGGTTCTTATGCCTACTGTACTACCAATACCTCCCGGTACGTACAGTTACGCACATTTAATCTAACTAGCCAGACGACGCGCCAAGCGAGGTTTCCAATACATAATGTGATTCCCCATACTGGACGAGACGCGTCGCAAGTCTGTTGATGGCAATTGAAAAGCCCTAGCACATGACACGTAACCCAAGCGAGAACCGGTGCGAGCTAACGAGGCAAAGCTTGTACAAGCCTAGTATTGTAGAGGGAGGTGACAAAACCATTTAACAACTGCCTTTGTTCGATTACAATATACTGCTAAAGAACAAACATTGAGACATCTTCTCATTTCTCTCCATTTGCATTATCACCTAACAATTGAGTAGCGAGAGAACATAACATAAGAGATTGTGTCTGCAATTAGCTTTCCAAGGGCTAACCGCCACACCTAGGAGAGAAGACACTTGAGAACACGATGAACTCCCACGCGATCATGAATGCGCAACACGTGGACGCGGCGAGCTGCACCTCGCGAGCTGCACCTCGCAAGCTGCGCGAGGAAACGCGGAGACGCTTGCGGCCCATGGGGCCGGTGAAAACGCGGTGGCAGGAGAAGGCATCCCAACCGATGAAGAAGCGGCCTCTACACCGTCCGGGGCGGCGGGTATTCCGCGGAAGACGTTGTCCGCGTGGGCGACATGGACGGCGAGAGAAACCATGAGGCGCGAGGCGGCCCAAAAACTTGCCCACGCACATGCACCCCTTTAGAGGCGGCTTCGTGCTTGACTAAATATGACAAAATTATTGTAATTATTGCCAATTCTGTCATTATTGAAGTAGTGATAATTCATTACATTACAATGAATACGTAGACATTGGCTTTGTCTGCCAAAATAAAGGGTAGACCTCTAACAAGTTTTGGCTGCCACAACAACATGGCACTGAAAACGCACATAGGGTATCTCGGTCTAGGGAAGCATAGGTGTGTGGGTTTGCGTGGTTTTCACTTGCGCCAAAGGCAGAAGGTGGACTACCGATGTGTACCGGGCGTCATACATATATAGATACGTCTATATACATACGTCTATATATGTATGACTCGCACCACACATCGGTAGTCCGCCTTTTGTTTGTAAAACTCGTTGTCTTCGTAAAACTCAACGCATGTAAAATCCTCTAGGACACTTCTTGTTATCATGATGCGTCTCAACAACCGACGTAAATCAATCTTGCCGTTGCATAATTAAAACATTCATAATTGAATCAGTATGGCCATTAACAAAGTAGTGAGCGGGGGTCCGTTCGCCACCATGTCATCAGTGTTCGGTGTGTGGTTATCGGTTGGCCGCCCCATTACGTAAAAAGTAATACCCAAGGAAGCACCAGCCCACTTTCCTAGGGATGATAGTGGGGTCGATCTAGAACAACACCACGCTAGACTCCAATCAGCCGACACCACACCAGCCGACGGATTTCATTGTCTCCATGTTGACTTCTATCACATAGATGTACTCCTGTAGTGTCGCGCTTTTCGTAGCGAATGTGATGACTATGCAAAACCGGCAAGGGGCTTGACCTTAAGGTTAGAGAGCATATGTTGTAGTCGTGTCGTGAGGGTGTCCACAATCGAGCAAGCTGTCTTCTCGTGGTTGCCGATTGCCAAGTGATATTGGGGGGGGGGGGGGGGGGGGGGGGGGGGGGTTAGTTGGTCGAAAGCCCTTGTTGGTAGGAATCGAAAAAATCTATAAGACTAGCCACACGGTTGTGCTCGCGAGCCTAGCTCCCTTAAACCCCTAATCAATGCCTACCTTGAAACGGATGCACGAAATGCATTCTTGGTGGTGTGTCTAATATGCACTATCACTCCATTCCAACGCACCACCAAGCATGGCGACCTACTGGCCATAGTCCAGCGCAATGGCGCAAAGTTCACCTCCTACGGATGACACGCCTCCCTCATATCCACGCAATTCACACACAAAACGGAATTTATGTGGGGCGTTCACAGCTCCCGCTTCCCCCCTGAGAAGAAAAACCTGCACATGTGGAACAATTGAGCGGAAGACGTTGGGTGACCTACCATGCATCACCGCCGACTTCGGCAACAAGTCAATTTTCCTCACACTCAGCCCTTACACCTCTCCACAACACCATCCAATCAATATATAACACACAACCTCTCCTTCCTATCCCTCACCACGCAGCCTCGGCACCAATTCAAATCCTATATGCCTCACTTAGCAGGCATACATTACTCCCCCTAACCCTACTCACCCCCTTACATACCCCTCATTGAACGCTCGTTACTTACATACAATCCCGCGAAAGGTGTTCTCGCTTGGAGCTAGCAAAATTTCGTTTATACCGAAGGCTCCAAAAAACATTTATTCATGCGCGCTCACCCATCACGCAGTCCCGAGTCCCAATAACTATTCAAGTAAAGGGGCCAAGACCACGGAGGTCAGTCTCTCGAATGGACTCAATCATCTCTCAAGAGGGGAAGGGTACGAGTATGTCGAGTACAGTCATGCAAAAGGACATTGCATGACATTGTACAAGTTTTAATTACTAATTGGACCCTTACTTTAGCATCGGAAGGACGTACGACGTGAGTACGTTGCCATTGCAATAGGTGAGGATATTGTTTGAACTGTACAACCAATGCCACACGGTACGTACTAGTACGCACAATAAGAAACCTAATTAAGCCACATGACGCGCCAGTCTGATTTCTCGACACAAACAGAACGCGTCGCTAATGTGATTGAACCAAGAGCTCTACCACATGGCACGAGAACATGGCAAGAACAAGTGCACGCTAACTAGGTGGAAGCTATTTAAGCCTAGTGCCTTGGGAGAAACGGTGGTTCACGTACTCCTTTTGGGAAATTATACCACGGGCAGAGGGCATTTTCAGCGCGTGCAAAATAGTTGATAAAAAGTAAAATTCCAACAAGAAATGTTCAATGATACGCCGTTCTTTCCATATGACTTATTTTCGAAATCTAATCTGAATTTAGAGGCTTGTCTCCAAAATAGAGGCAATTCTACCACCATGCATTCATCGCACCAACAGCTCTCGCAAGCTGCGCGTCGAATAGATAGTAGGAGGCATGTGTCACAGTGTGAAACGAGGCGCCAATGGTATGTTCATAGGATAGAAGTGGTGTTAGAGGCGGTCGAGTCACAGGTGTAAACAATGCGAGGTGTTTCGTGCAACGTCGGGGTCGTATGACGTCCGCATTGATCGCTGCCCGCTGCCTCCAACCCCGTTTCTCGGGACTCTCATCCCTTACCAACCACTCAGGTCTAGGAAAACCCCCAAAAATATTTAGCGTTCGCGTTGGGGTTCATACAATGACTTTTGTTTATAACTTTGTGCGCGGCAAGTCGGGCGGACACGTCGACTTCGGCAGCGCAATTCTAATATACTATTTAGCTATTTTAACAAGCTAGACCGCATTGCTTTCGCGCCCTACCGCGCCGGTGCGCCCTACCCGCCGCCCCCTCGCTTCTCTCAGACCACTCAAACTCAGAAAATACATACATGCATTGATTTTCGGTGTTTCGGAACCATCGCAACATAAATTATTCGTCTTTGGTTTTGATGTTTTTAGGTAGCATGAATTCGGGAGGGCAAAGCAAAAACTACCGAGCATAGGAGGCCCCTTCCTCCCCGTCGCCATCTCGCCCTAGTCTCCGCAACCCCGCTCCTCCCGGCCCTCCAATACCTTTAAAACCCTTATACTTACTGACCCTGCGTGCTGCAAAGCCATTTCTTAAGGTTTGCGAGGTGTCGTCGTTGCGAGTCGAGCATGCATTCGTTACCGGGAGTAGAGCGAAATGAGGACTCCTGCAAGACTACATGCACTTCCACTTGCAAAAGCGACAGCACCACATAACATATCCGTATCTGTTGTTAGCTCTACACGGGCAAACTGGCGCATATATCCCGAAGGTGTGGCAAGGTCGTGGTGGCTCAGGAAACGGGTCAAGAGAAACAACCATATGAGCTGACTCTTTCGCTCCGAAAACAATACATTTGTGACAATAATCATTGACGTCATGTCGAATGCATCGCCATTACATAACATGTCTCATGCCGTAGCAAGCGTACTCGCGTAGCCACGGTGACCAACATGTAATTCGAACGACGGTTTCTACCTCACTATTGGGTCAGTCGGAATGCAAAGTCGACCGTGCCTCAGGAAACGTCCATCTTTGGCGACAATCATTGTCCGCCCGTAGGCCGTAGTCCACTCACCCCCGTTACCATAAACGAGTCTTGGGTGTAACCCATAAGAACTTCAGCACCAAATTCCGGGTACAATTTTAAAACGACGGTGCCTATCAAACTATGCAATCTCGTGTCCTCATTATGTGAAGCTATATGGGCGTCTTGGCATCTTGCTAGCTGGGGCTAAACTCGAGGATTAAAATTTGAGGCGCATTACCATCCCCGAATAGTAGGAGATTGGCTTGTGGCTTGAAATCTGCCAGTCGACTCAAAGAGTCGCTATCGTTTTTCGACCCTTGTCGATAGTCCACAGTCATCGCGCCCGTAAACGGTTGTAAGTCATGTGCGTAACGTGCTTAGCGTTTGTTCAACCTCTCACGTGATTGCCTTGGTATGTGTCAAAGTGTGTTGTCGTCCGAGACCACCATGAATTCGGAACAACCTTAAAGGCAACACCTCCATTGCTTCATGGCTTCGCAGAAAACTGTGGTAGTTTGCCTCTAAAACCTAATTCATGACACAAGTCATTGCTGCTAATTGAAATTAAAATTGAAAATGTTTACAACATGTACCATATGCGCCGGCTGCCGTCTCTAGGCCCTCCCAACAATACCATTCAGGAAACTTACAAATCAGGATTAGACTATTATCCGCCTACGTCCAACCTCTTTAAAGGGTGGTGGGGGTTTTAACTCCCCCCCCCCCCCGGGGAGTGTGCTGTGCGTGGTGGTGGCGGCGCGCAGTTAGGGGCGTGCGTAGGTGCAGTTTGCGGGGGCGCGGCGAGTGGTTGTGCGGGATTTGATGCGGTATATGAGTAGGAAATTATGCGTCCATTGGACAGTGTGCGTATGGGGTTGTGCGATGATGCGTGGTGTGTCGAGTCGTGCTTTCGAGATGAGTTTGTAAGGAGGATTAGTGCGGAGGGTGGGGAGAGAAGTGAGGCTTGTGATGGTGGATGAGTGCGGTGTACCCGTGCGGCTCATGACGATGGGAAGGATGTTAACGTCTGTACATGGCCATTGATGGCGTATGGCATTGGCTAGGAGGGTGTATTTGGCGCGAATCGTTGAGTTGAGTTGTGTGGGATAGGTTGTGGTCCGTGCAGTACTTCCATTCCCCTATCTGAATCTTTTTAATTGAAGAGTATCTGCGGCGACTGTTCGTGTGACCGACGTATCGGGGTTCGAGGAGGCAGATAAAATCGGGTTTGTGTGCCGGGGGTATCAGCGCGGGGGGGAGAATCTCGGTGGAGAGGACGGCATCGCATGAGCTGAGGGAGTGTGGCGAGAGCCCTTCGTAAGCAGCAACAAGGCGGGTGGGCATGTGGGTGGGGCGAGCGGGGTGACAGTCAAGAGGGATATGGGTGAGTTTGGGTGATGTGAAGGATTTGATGGGTTTGTTACGAAAGTCTGCGGTGATGGTCTCCCATCGGCCTCCGTTGTGGCGCTCCATGAGGGAGAGGAGGAGTTGTAGCGCGCTGTTGTGGCGGTCCTATCTTAGGTCAGACATGGTTGGGCAGTTACCGGCCATGTGGCCGTTGTTGCTAAATTGTCCACAAATGGGGCAACGCAGAGTGGGGTTGTGGGTGAGGAGGCGGGTGTTATGTACTTCCCTTATGAATTCTTGCTTGTGGGTGAATTAGATGTTGGTGAGTGATGTGTGTTTGTTGTGGAATGTGAAGTCGGCTCCGTCCTCCACGGCGCGGGCGAGTAGGGCCCCGTGTTTGGTGGTGTGTGTGTGTGTGTATGTGTGTGTGTGTGTGTGTGTGTGTGTGTGTGCGCGCGCGTGTGTGTGTGTGTGTGTGTGTGTGTGTGTGTGTTTGGTTCAGTATGTGTGTGCGTTTGTTTTCAGGTTGGTGTATCTTGAGGGTATGGGTTCCCCTAGGGTTTGTGGTCTGAGGGTGTAAGGCTAGGTCCAGTGGCCTATCGACTCGTCCGAACCTGTGGTGTAATTGAAATTGTTCATAGCGAACCGGCAAAATGGGCCTATTGAACCATGCAAACACAGTTAGTGTGGAAGATAACTTACGCAAACGTAGTTACAGTCACAGTCCCGCAAACGGAACAGCTACGGCGACAACCAGCCTACAGGCGTGGTGTCGGGACAACAGAAGTGGAAAGAGCTGTAGCCTAGCGACATCTATGTACCGAGTCAAACAGTTTATCGGTATGTCCGATCTAGACATGTACTAATCATATCTAGAGTAGCTTACAGTAGCTATCTGCAACTAATACGTATACGGTATTACTTACAACACTCCCCCTGAAGGTAGCTACGGGATGAAGCGTTGCATTGGGTCTTGTCCTCCAAGGACCGCACTTCGGTGTCTTGCTAGTGCAGGTCCAAGGAGGGGTTTGGTGAGCATGTCAGCCACCATTTGGTCAGTGGGGAGGTACCTCAACTTGATGGTTCCCTGCTCCACGTGGTCTTTGAGGAAGTGCCACTTCAGACCGATGTGCTTAGTCTTCTCGCTGACCAAGGCATTCTGGGAGTATGCAATGGCGCTTTGGTTGTCCTTCCAGATGGTGGTGGTTTCGGTGATGGGGGAGTTGAAGATTTCCCCCATGAGTTGTCGGAGGTGGAGTCCCTCCTTGGTGGCGTCAGCCGCAGAGTAGTACTCGGCTTCACATGTGGATTGAGCCACACAAGTATGTTGTTTGGACTTGTAAGTGACTTGCCCGCGTCCGAGGGTGAAGAGATAGCCGGAGCGAGACTTGCGGGTGCTGCTGTCGTTGGCCCAATCAGCGTCGGCAAAGCCTGTGAGTTGGAGGTTGTGGTCCAGGCCCCCCCCCAACGTGAGGCGCATGTCGATGGTGCCATGGAGGTAGCGGAGGACCTTTTTCATAGCCTGCAAGTGTGCCTCGGTGGGTGAGGCTTGGACAGAGCCGAGGATGCTCAACGCCGTGGAGACATCGGGGCGTGTATAAACGGCTGCGTATTGGAGGCTGCCCAGGAGGCTGGGGTAGACGTCCTTGGCCACCCCTGTGAGAGAGGGCGAATTCAAGTGTGCAAGGCCGGCGAGAAAGCCCGGGTCCATCGGAAGGGACGACGGCTTAGAGTCGGACATGCCGTACTTGGCGAGGATGTCGCGCATGTACTTGGACTGGTGCAGCGAGATTGTGCGCGTGGAGCGATCGCGGGTAATGTGCATGCCGAGGAGTTGGGAGAGGTCGCCTAGGTCCTTGATCTTGAACCGTGCTCCGAGTTGAGCTTTGAACGATGCGAGTCAAGTGGCATCATTGCAGGCCGCAGGAATGTCATCGACGTACAGGGCGATCATGGCGAAGACGTGGCCGGTGCGAAAGATGTAGATGCACGGGTCGGAGACGCATTGTTGCCATCCATGGTCGACGAGCCATGCACGAAGTAGCATGTTGAACTCGCGGGGGGACTGCTTAAGGCCGTAGAGGCAGCGCTTGAGGTAACAAACCTTGGACGTTCCATCGGTGAAGCCGAGGGGCTGGCGGATGTACACTAAGGCTAGGGATCAGCCATCGATGATTTTTCGATGTTATTGTCATCAAGCAAATATTGCCATCAGATGGTGCCATCGATATGGACACATGTGCCATTGATGGCAACACGATGACTATTGATGAATATCGGGGATGGCAATGTTTATGTTCTTAAATATCGAGGATGACAATAATTTACTCGCTTGCAGTCGATGGAATGATGATGGGAGTGCTTGTGTTATCGATGGTGTGGTGATGGGTGAGGCCTTACCATTGATGGCTGCATGATAGGTATAGTCGATGAGTGCCATTTATATCGATAATTCCCTATATATATTTATAAAAATGTCAAATTCAGTAGTTTAGCGCGTATATACCACATGGGATAGTGTCGTTCTAAACGTCAATAATAATGACTGTTGCCGGTACCATTATACTTGTTCCTATAGTGCTTCTTGTAATCATTTTTGCCATTACTGGTTTGTATATGAACCTTCTGTGTTTCAATTGCACGTAGTGTACTACTATTTCATGCTGTGCCTTTTCCGTCCGAATTATTCTGAAATTATACGTATGCGTGTAATGAAACCACTATAAACAGCCAAGACTCATGTCAATGATTGTTAGATTTCATTGCGTCATTGTCATTTACAAGTGTTGTTATTGATTTATTTGAATGCGTTATACAATACTTCTTTAAGATTTTTTTTAACATGTCATATTTAAATTCAATGTTCTCCAAAAACTTTCTTTCATTTATAGTTGAATTTCAACTACATGTGTTGTGTAGTTTATTTGAATTTTCAGAAGTATGCATTCTAATTTATTAACTTATATATGTGATTGCTGAAAAGGCGCACGTCTTTGCTACGTTTCGCGCCACTTCTCTAGTGCTTTACGTACATTTTCTATAATTGACAACTGCGTGTGCGGCTGGGAAACTACACTTGTCACGAATGGGCGTCTGTTCATCGGCTCGTCAATCGTCATCCAACAAGTTGATCGTACCGTCCGACAGCTAATCACTATTTGATGATTCGGATTCCCGCACATCTGGCGGTATTTTCGTCTGCTCATGCTGCCAACGAGGCAACATGAAATCTTTGATACTATAAAAGCGTCGAGGCATGGATCAATAATTCAATATACATTGATTCAAAGTACTGGATGATCATAGGGTACACCCACTCCAGTCACGCAGTCACCGTCTTTTCCTCGGCGCGTGGCATGTATTTAATATGGATAGCGACCGCAAACACCGCAAACACTTCAAAATTTCCGCCGGACGTATTTCGGCGACCATCGCAAAGGTTCGCGCTTTGACTGCCACTAGTACCGCCGCAATGTTTCTCCATCAGGCAGCGATTCCTTGTCCAAGTCTCTCCACGACGATAATATTATTTCGGCTATTGACAGTGTTTCTTGTCATCCAACCTTGATGTTGCCCGACGAAGCTCCTAGGTAAATGCATATGTGAAGTTTTGTTTCGCCACACTCCCGTAACCCCGTCATTCAGCGGCACATCGCGCTGTGTCCCATCGCCGGCCGCTGACCTGCTGAGGTACCCTGCTCCGTTGTAGCGACTTTATCCACGTGTTGTTTTGTCGTGTCCACGAACCCCTCTCCCGTTAGCTTGATGTTGCCCGTTTACCCGTGTATGCAGTAATATACGTTAATAAACGGTCCGGTGGAGTTTGTTTTTCGCCTATCGCCACTTCCACTCGCCGATGCAAGTTCCCGTTACTTTGAAGTGGTAGCTCTAGTCTGCTGCTCTCCCATCCCTCCTCGTGCTTGCACGTATCAATTTATATAGTACAATGTTCAAACTCGTTGTTGTTATGCGCAGGTACGCGTTGCGAGCCGGAAAGAAAGAGCTAGTCGGGGAGTCAAACAATATAAAGATCGAGCCCGAAGCAAGTGCTTCTAAGGTACGTCCGTAACATGGGTCCCCCCCCAACCCCCCCTGCTTGTGCATTCAAATGTTTCCTGTCGACGCGTTGAAATATCCCCACCTGATAATCCAACGTCCATGCCGAAATGCGCATGTTGAAATGCGAATGTTTTTATTTATTAGGTGCAAACTCGTAAGTTTGGACTTCGACCGTAGCCGTGTAACGAGCATGCTTCAACTCTTGAGGGTAGGTGACTATCGATAGCCAGGTGCCAACAACTTTAATACCCGCTAGTAGTTTTGAACGGTGGGCATCCATTGAGCTCAGTAGTCAATTGTCGGATTGATTTTCAAATTGGACTCATGACATGGTTATTTGTTTCATGTTCGTTGAGCAGCGGTTTTTGTTCTGTTGGATCGAGACGATTGTTCCCCCCATCTTGTTGATTAATCTGAGGAATGTCTTTGTGATGCTGTGGGTTATGGCATTAAGCAGTATTGCTGTTATGGTGAAATGGTTATCTGTTGTTTAAAGTTGTGTTCAATATGATGTTTTCTCCGTTTTCGGACAGCATTTTCGGACAGCAATCAATTGGCGGTGCTATTGCTTTTGCATGCCTCATTTCTCTCAGGGTAAAACCTATGGAGTCTCTCCATGTTCATCTGCTTGGTGGTATCCACTAAAATTTCTTGAAAGGATTTCCTTATGTGGGCGCTACTTTTTGTTGTTTGAACTAAGTGAAAAATGACATTGTTGCTTATGTTGTGTTCCACGAGTTTTAACATGTAATAAGTTCGTAATTGTTCATATCCGTCCATGTTGTGACCTTTGCTTGTTAATTTGTGTATGTCTTATCTTCAGGTGACACGAAGCGTGGAGACTCGTGAAGATCAAGAGTGAAGTTGAAGTTGATGAAGACTTTTTTTAGTTTTTAGAAGTCTTTAGAAGTTCTCTTAGTCTTTTGGTTCTTCATACCTTTTAGAACGACAACATATGGATCGTTCAGGCACATAGGCACAGAAAAAGATGTTTGTAAAGATCGTTCAGGTAAATGGGCAAGAATATAATGTTCATAAAAAACGAAGCTGTAATCACATATTTGCAAAAAGATCTTACGTTTGTCACTTTTTCCATTTATCTCCCGATGATAGGACTACTCCCCGCTGACTACCTTTTTGCGTCATGCCAACGAGGGCATGGCGCGCTGCCGAAGCCCCAATGCGAAATGCTTGAGCACGTTCGCATTGGCAAGAGTGGGGTGTGGGATTTGAGGGTTTGCCACGTTGTATGGGATAGATTGTATGGGATACGTACCATCTGACTCTAGAAGACTGTAGTACTTTGTGGATTTGCTATATGTGTGTGCACGATTGATTACATTGATGGCAATGTTAAAGATGTCGACATCGGACATGCTGATGTTGATGATGATAGTTGGCGCCGATGGCAATGTCGATGTCGACACTTATCGCTGATAGCAATAACTCATGTAACCAAAATATCAGCCCGCAATATATTTCCCTTTGCACATCGTTGCCATCAATGTATCTCATGTTAGAGCGAGTCCCCATGAGTCATCGACTAGAATGAATATCGCGATGGCAATGATCGGTGTTTGCATTATCACTGCCATTCCACATCGGAAAAATGAACTATCCCTCCCATCAACATCGAGAAGCCGACCCATCACTACAATCAACATCGAGAAAATCCGGGTGATCCCTAGCCTTAATGTACACATCCTCCCGGATGGGGGCGTAGAGAAACGCTGTGTCGATGTCAAGCTGACAGAGTTCAAGGTCGCGGGCGGCTGCGATGGTGAGGAAGAGACGCAGGCTGGCCATGCGGATGACCGGGGAGAAGGTCTCCGTGTATTCCAGTCCAGCGCGTTGACTGCACCCATTGGCGACGAACCGCGCTTTGAAGCGGGAGACGTCGCCGGCTGTATCCGACTTGACTTTGAAGATCCACATGTTGTTAACGACCATGCGGCCTGGGGGGAGGTCCACAAAGTCCCACGTGCCGTTGCTGATGAGGGAGGAATACTCCTTTTGCATAGCGGCTTGCCATTGGGGGACTTGGGCGCTGTCCAGCGCAGCCCGGTAGGATTTTGGTTCCACACACTCTCGGGCGGAGAGGAGGGCGACGGCAGTAGGGGACGTGCCGGCAGGTGTGTGTGGGGGACCCGTGACAAGGTCGGGGACGTGAGGGTGCTCAAATATGTCCTCTTGAGCTTTGCCTTGTTCAGGATCACAACACGCCGTTACGAGGGTCGGTGGGTAGTCGGACAAGTGGTCAACCATATCGCCGTAGCGAATGGGGTGGGAGCGGAGCCGAGCATGGCGAGGGGCTGCCGGGGGGGGTAGGGGTGTGGGTAATGTGAGGTCAATGGGGTGGGATAGGGGTGAGTCTGCGGGTACGTCTTCCGAAGAGTCGGTGATGGCCGAGTCGACGGAGGGTTGTGTGTCGAAGCCTGGGGTGTCTTCTTGAAAGACAACATGTACGGAAGTGGTGATGCGACGCGTTTCCGGATTGTAGACACGATACCCGGGTGCGTCAGGGGGATAGCCCACCATGACGCCGCGAAACGCTTTTTCACTGAGTTTCCGACGTTGTTTGTCGGGGACCTTGGCGAAAACGGCGCAGCCGAAGACGCGGAACTTGGAGGCATTGGGCACCGACGACGTAAGGAGTGTGAAGGGGACGCTCCCATGAGGTCCGACCGAGCGACTGTACGTGCGGTTGCGAAGGTACACAACAGTGCTGACAGCGCACGACCATATGGAGTTGGGAACGGCCATGTTGTGGAGCATCGCCGATGCATTGTCCCGGATAGTGCGCCAAGGACGTTCGGCCTTGCCGAGCATGTGGTGGGCGTATGGGGCAGAGAACTGCACCCCGACGCCGAGGTGTGCGCACATCCGGCGAGTGACAGCAGCTTCAAACACAAAGTCGGAGTCAAACTTGAGGACCGGTGCGAACGCGCCCGTCTGGGAGTAATGGCGGGCATGCAAGTGTTTGATGTCCAAGAGGATGGTTTCCAATTCCGAACATGCGTCGTCTTTAGACTTAAGGAACCGCACCCACATGTAGTTGGTGTGGTGGTCGATGACGAGCAAGGAGTAACGGAGGCCATGTGGGGAGGGGACATTGACCGGGCCCCCGAGGTCAGCGGACAGGTTGAGGAGGGGGTGGGATGGCTTCGCGCAAGCGGCTGTGTTGCGTGGTGCAGCTGTGGCTTTGTGAAGTAAGCAAGAGTCGCAAGAAACTTTGGTTACAGCGCTAGCTAACACAGGGCTAATCGGGACACCGTGATTATGCTGGGCCTGAAGGCTGTGCATGTTGAGGTGGCCAAACCGACGGTGCCACAGGACGGGATCACACTGGGCAGTAAGGGCAACTTGAGGTGAGGCGTCAAGTTCTGCCGGTGCGGATGGGCTGGAAGGGAGGTCCGGTTGGTGGGGAAGGAGGTAGAGACCGTTTCCGGACGGTTCTAGCACACCCATGCCTGTGGGTACCAAAAGCAAACCAGTGTCTGAGTTGGAGGGGAAGATGAATTCACATCCGATGTGAGTTTGCATCCAGCTGACACTAAGTAGTCTGCCGATACGCTGTGCGGAGCGAGATGATAGGTCAAGGGTGTAGAGTGCATACACAGTGCGGTGAATGAGCTGGCCAGAGGCAAGTTTGACAGAAATCCGCACTGAGCCACTGCCCTTAACGTCAACGCCGACACCGCCCACGCGAGAGGGAGCGGAGGGGGGCGTGAATTTCACGAAGTCATCTCGGAACGCGGTGAGGTTAATCGAGCAGGCGGAATCAACGACCCAAAACTGTGACAGGTTACGACCCGGGGCGAGGGAAGAGGAGAATGCCACCGAGCTGAATGGGACACTCACCTCGTCGGCAACGTAGTCATCAGCGCAGTCCTCGAGGGTGGGTATGCAGTCGGTGTCATCGGCGGGGGCGTCGTCGGCAGGGACGTCGCTCAGCAGCGCGGCATGAGCATAGGGGATGCCGTCAGCGGCGCCGCACTTCTGGACTGTCATCCTACGCTTGGCGAGATTCCACTTAAGGATAGCGTCATCCGTGGCAGTGCAGGCGGACATGAGATGGTTGAGGCTGCCACAAACGCCACACTTGTTGGGTCGCTGGCCGCGAGGGTTACGGTGTGGTGGGCCTCGACCGTTGTGCGAGCCGCGGCCCGCAGCGACGAACGCGGAGATGGGAGGGGGTGATATGGCGGGAGCGGGTGTGTCCGGGGCAGGGTCGTCGTCCATGTTGTGCGCGAGGTGGAAAATGCTGGCCATCACTTCATCAGCCGATAGGATGTAGTCCGTGTCAAAGGCGTTGATGACGCATTGCTTCGCCTGACCGTGTGGGCCGCTGCTGGAAATACCGCGCAGCATGAGGAGACCGAGGTGGTGGGGGTGGATGGCAACGGAGCCATCAATCAATTGGCATGTGTCGTTGTAGTCGTCAAAGGTCTGGCGCATGTAGTGGACATAGTCACTGAGTGACTGACCAGGGCGCTGTCTGACCGTCAGGTTGTCTAGGAGGGACAAGGAGCGAGCAAAAGACCGACAGTCGAGGCGTTCACACAGGATGTCCCACGCGGCAGCGGCGCAGTCAGGGCGGGCTGGAGAAACGCATTTCATCGCTTGGTCAGCGCGATGATTCGCGCTGGCTACATGGAGAAGCAGCGTGTAGGCGTAGTGTTGTGCTGGTTCGTCGAGCCAAACGCCGGAGTCGCGTATGGCTAGCTGTGGAATGAGGTATGCGGCCTCGATGGAGAGGAAATTAAGGAAGTTCCTCTTCCATTGCTTAAAGTCCGTGGTCGGGCCCATGACGGGGACCGACATCTTCATGGACCGGTTGAGGGCGTCCTTGTCAAAGCCGGGGGCTTCGTGTGCCGCCCGGCCGATGACCACCGGGTCAATAGTGGGGCAACGACGGCCACGGGTGGCGGGGTCGCCATGTTGGACTGGGGGAGAATGCCGGCCATGAAAGGGAGGAGGTGGGCCACCGGGAAAGGGAGAGCGGCCGGGCACGGGGCGCGGCGGGCCGTACGAGTGCGAGTGGTCACGGTAAGGGGGGGACGAGATTAGAGGGCGCCTCCGGGATATGAGGGCCGGGGTGGTGAAGGGCATACCCAGCGGGGGGGAAGGGGGGAGGTGGTGGGAGGTGATCAACCTGGAGGGCGTGACGCGAGGGGTCGTGGTGCGCATCGGCACGCGAGGGCTCGCGGGGCGCATCGTGACGGCGTTGTGCGACTGTGGGGTCGCCAACATGAGCTGCATGAGTAGCAGCAGCGAAGACTGTTTCCGCGTCCGTGGGGACGTATCCATGCTGGGGATGTTCAAGTAGGGGGATGGTGTGCACGTCGTGGCTGTCCCGGACGGGTTCGAGCTGAGCATCGTGGCGGCGCTGAGCGACAGGGGGGTGCGGATGAGCACCCGCAGCAGCAGCAGCATCAGCCTCGGCCGACTGCGAGTCGAGACGAGCTTTTATGCGCGCCACCTGCGCAACGAGCAGCGCTAAAGTATCCGGGGGGGGGGTCGAGGTTGCTCTGCTGAGAGCCTGAGTCATGGGAGGCAGGAGGTGAAACAAGCGGAGTTTTCGGCGCCATTTCGACAGAGGGCGAAGAGCTGAATAAAAAACAGGCAGCGGTAAAACCCGCTAGCCGGACTCGTGCCTAACAGCGGTTTCAAAGAGACGGCCTGATGCCCGCCGACCCCTCGGCCTGTAGCCCCGGGGTGTCTCAGAGCAACTTTTTTGTATCCTCCACCCAATGTGGGGCACAAGTCGAGGCCAAGGCCAGGACGGGTGGAGCGCTGCGCTGGTGGCTGAGTCGCTAGGATAATATAAAAATAAAAAAGGTAAGATACGGCTGGCGTGCAACCTGTGGATGCGTATTCACCCGATGGTGCGCCCCCCCGTTCTCCAGCTTGGACATGTGTGCACCCTGTTCACACACGACGAGTGCGTCAGTGTGGGTGGCTGGCTATCGCCGTCGAGTGGCTGACTTAAGAGGGGTGGTGGCGGGTTTTAAATCGCAGTTTATAATGGCGATACCGCCGACTACAAGTTGAAAGTACTAGGTGTCTAGAGAAACTTGCCTTCTGCGGGAGAGCTGTCGATCGCAGCTCGCCGAACCAGGTTGTCGCCCGTGAGTGACGTGAGGCGGGGGCCCATAACCTATTGAACCATGCAAACACAGTTAGTGTGGAAGATAACTTACGCAAACGTAGTTACAGTCACAGTCCCGCAAACGGAACAGTTACGGCGACAACCAGCCTACATGCATGGTGTCGGGACAACAGAAGTGGAAAGAGTTGTAGCCTAGCGAACTCCGTAAATGCAGCAAGAACAACGGCCCCCTCCCCCTCGCCCAAGCCCTCTTAAACACAACTGAATATCTCTCCCCTGACGCCATCAAACAACAATGCCAAGCACGCATACGCCAACTCCTTCACGCCACCACCACGGATAAGCTAAAGAAAATCAAAACGAGCCAACACGGCCTACGACACCTGCCCCAAACTCTCCCACCGACGACTGAAAACTAAAAGCGGCCTCCTACCCCCCGCCGGCGCCACCTCCACCCTCCACCGCATTACTAGACCCGATTAAACTACCGCATCCACTCCCTCCGCCGTCATTGACGCGGTACACTCTCACTTCACCTCCGAACTAGGCTGCGCCACCCCACACGAACTACCCACCCCCCCGTGGGAACTCCCCGACAACCCCGACAACTTTACCATCGAACCCCGCGGTGACCCCTCTCTCACCCTTGCCGACATGATTACCCGCGATACTTTCGATAAAACCCTCAACTCCCTAGGCACCGGCTAAGCCCCCGGCCCCGACGGTATCCCCAATGAAATAATCAAATTCCTAGCACCGGCGACCCGCTCCGCTCTCTTCTCTCTCCTCTCCCTCCTAGCCCACAAATCCTACACCCCTCTTGATTGGTGCCACAGCACGACATGCCTCCTACATAAAAAAGGCGACCCCTCCCTCCTCGATAACTACCGCCCTATCGCCCTCATGAACAACCTCCTTAAACTATGGACAGCACTAATCAAAGATGCAGGCTCGAAATACGCCGACACCCACGGCATTCTCAGCGACCAACAGGACGGATTCCGACAACACCGCAGCATCCACGACGCCCTCTCCTCCCTCATTATGACGATGGAGGACGCGAAACTCCACCACAAAGACATCTTCGTCATGTACGCGGACTTCAAAGGCGCCTTCAACGCCGCGGACCACCGCATCATGTTCAAACACATGCGTCAACTCGGTATGCCCCCCACCTTTGTCGACACATGCGAACACCTCTACGGGGTCTCAACAACAGACTATATTACACCACATGGCCCCACCCCTTCTATCGGCATTAATCGCGGAACCCTCTAGGGAGACACCCTCTCCCCCTTCCTATTCACCCTCTTCCTTGAACCCTTCCTTCGCTGGCTCACGGTGGGAAGCCGAGGTTACCGCCCAGGCCCCCCCGCCACTAACGTCGACAGCCACATACCGTGGACACGGCTTCGCTGACGACCTCAGCCTCGCCACGGGCTCGACCCCCAACATGACCATCCAGCTCGGGAAACTCTCCCTCTTCAGCGCCTACACGGGCATGACCGTCAACATCCGCAAATGTTGCATCACCGGCGCCCTCTGGCGCACATGCAACGCCCTCACCCTCGCCAACACTACCCTCCTCGCAACCCGCCTGCAAACTCAGTTCATCACCCTAAACTCCACCCCGGCCCCCATTCCCTCCATTGGCCCCAAGGACACATACCGAGTCCTAGGGGTTGAACTAAACACCTCCCTCAACTTCTCCAAACACTGGCACGAACTCAAACGTACCACAGCATCCCTCATCACCGCCCTTTCCACCTCCCCACTAACACAATCCCGCAGAATCCGAGTCATCCGTGGACTCCTCATCGGCAAGCACTTCATCCTCCAGCTCGGCCTCTTCACCAACTCCCAACTCGACACTCTCGAAGGCCAAATCTGCCGCGCACTCCGCTCCGCCGTCTCCTCGGTACGTAACCTTCCCCGCACCGCCCTCCACCGCCCTACCTCAGACCTAGGATACGGCCTCCCCTCCCTCAAAGCCCACGCCGCACAACTCACAGTTTGCCACCTACACAAAATCATGAACAACTCAGGCTATAGAGGCCACATGGCCCGCGCACACATCCACACCTTATCCACCGCGTACTCCCACTGGCCCTCGGAAGCCGTCATGTCAACCTGTTACACCCCACCCACACTCAAGTGCTTAGTCCGCGCCCAACGGGATGCGGGCACCCTATTCCACAACATCCCTCCGCTCTCCCTCACCAACCCTATCGCCTCCACAATCCGCGCCCACTTCACCACTCAAGACAACGCCTTCCTCGCCTCACTCCGGGACAAAGCCACAAACATCACCGACCCTCACACATACAAACAAGCCTACTGCGATTTCTCTCCCCGCAAAACACACGCCTCTCTCCTCCCCCGCCTCACCCCCCTCTGGAAAAATAACATCACCACGTGGCCACAAGTCCTCCTCAGAGCCACTTCATCTTCCTTCATCCTCAAATCCTGCAAATCCATCACCACACACACGGGGTCCACCACACCACTCTCAGTTCCCATCCGCCTACTCGCCGCAATCCTCACCGAACCCCTCGATACTATCCACAACCGACTCCCCCTCACAAGCCTCACCTCCACACACGCATCCCCCCCAACCACTATACACCCCTCATGGATTTCCCTTCTCTCCCCACACCTCCCTCGCTCACCCCCCACCCTCTCATCCGGCATCTACACCCCCCGTACCACTCACCCCACCCCCACCGCACCCACCACACACTTAGACACAGAATACCTCACCCCCTCAGACCACCACTACCCCCCCTGCGACGTCACGCGCATCATTTCCAAACACAAGGACACAGAATACGGCCAAACGCAGTACATGGTTGAATGGGCCCCGGAACACCTCACGGAATGGGACATTCAGCTACAACTCGACGACGGCTTCCGCCTCATCTCCTCCTCCCCCACATCGGTATGCCTCCCCACCCCCTCCCCCTCCGCCTGCTCCATTTGCCATGACCCACTTCACACAGAACCCACCTCCACATGCTGCACATGCCCGCACTTTGCCATACATTCCCAATGCCGCCCAGCTCAGGGACGTGTGGGTGGTGTGGCAGTGTGGGTGGTGTGCTCGCGGCCAACAACACGACCTCACCCGCCTCCACGAGGTCCAGTGGGCCCCGTGCCTACAACTCCACGACACCATCAGTGAGACCCCCTCCGGCCCCACAGCCCTCACCGCATTTAACTCCGGTTTTGTACCCTCCACCACACCCATCCTACCAGAACCATGACCCCCTCCGTGGTCGCACCCCCTAATCACATTCAACCACGACCCCATCAACCCCGACCTCGACATGCTCCCTACCGGCAAATTCGCAATCCACGCACACCCATCTCTCCACGACACCACCATACTCTGCACTCCCGACGGTCGCGCGGTAACCACCCTCAACGGCCCCCGCGTCCGCCACCTCTTTCAACTCTTCCGCCCCGACCTCACGCAGCATACGTTCGAAGAAGAGGTCTACCACCTCCTCACTCGCCTAGGCTCTCGCTCAGAAATCCACTCACCCACACCCGCCACCACCACCCGTAATAGATGGGCCACTAGAGAAGACCTACTCACAGCTCTCCGCCACACATTTCACATACACACAGAACTCTACTCCGACCCCCTCAATAAATCCCTTCACTCCCACACCTACCACTCCCTCTACCCCGAAGATATAATCTTCTCATCCAGCGGCAGCAATGCCCCACACACATGGCAAGGCACCAACATAGCCAACCCCGAATACGACCACGAATGCATGCGCCGCGCCATGGAACACGCAATCACCAGCGCACACCTCACAACCCCTCACACACCCAGCGCGACCATCCTCATCCTCCCCCGTTGGGAACACACACCCTACCGCCACTCCAAATACATCAACTCCCTATACAACCACCACCTTTACACCCTCCCCAATGACGCAAACACCTTCCTACCCCCAGACCAACACACTGGCAACCCCACCCCTACCCCATTCGGCACACGATGGATGGTCGACATCTACCTCGTCGCCAACCCCCTCGCACTCTACACCCTCCCGTCACCCATAGCCATGACCGCACTTCACAACACTCTAGAATCTATCTACGACACTCACCTCCCCAACCCCGCCATCACACCCCCTCCTCCCCACACCTTCGACACCTACTCACCCAACTCAGCAGGTATATACCACCTCCCCCCAAATTCCACTCACCCCATCACATATCCCCTCCCGGACCGCCTGCATCTAACGTACCCCCCCCCCCCACCAGCGGTACTCTTGCTTGGATTTGGCAAGACTTCGTCTACACATACGGCTCGAAAAAAGGCAGCCCTTCCCCCCTCGGAGCAGCAGCCACCCACCCCGCCTCGGACACCAAAGTCAAAATCTTGGTGACCTCTACCCCTCCCTCCCACACAATCAATCGCGCTGAATTAGCTGGCATCGATATAGGCCTCCAACTTGGCCGCACCCACCTCCTCACAGACAGTGCGTGCTCCCTCCGCCTCATACAAGGCTACTTAAACTGCCCTTCGGCTTACCGACACCACATCCACCGCGATACGCTCCACTCCATCACACACACCCTTAAAACCCGCTGCTTCGCAGGCATCCGCACACACCTCGGCAAAGTCAAAGCACACAACCACTCACTGGGTAACGACCTCGCAGACACCCTAGCCAACCAAGTCGCAGATGGACACCCACCCGACACTACATACACCACAGGATCAGGTCGCGATAGGACACTGGACCTGGCCATACACCCTCATTCCACAAACCCTAGGGGACCCCATACCCTACAGATACACCAACCTCAAAGCCGACGCACACACATACAGCACCAAACACACACACACACACCCCTCTCGCAAACTACCAAACACGGTGCCCTCCTCGCCCGCGCCGCGGGGGAAGGGGCCGACTTCTCTTTCCACAAAAAACACTCAGCCCTCACGAACATCCAGTTCACACACAAACAATAATTCATGTGGGGAGTCCACAACACCCGCCTACTCACCCATAACCCCACCCTACGCTGCCCCCTCTGTGGCCAATTCACTAGTAACGGCCACATGGCCGGTAACTGCCCCTCCATGTCTGGTTTAAGACAGGACCGGCACAATAGCGCGCTGCAACTCCTCCTCTCCCTACTGGAACGTCACAACGGTGGCCGCTGGGAAATCATCGCCGCGGACTTCGGTAACAAACCCATCAAATCATTTGCTTTCCCCTCTCCTGCCCACACTCCCCATGACAGCCACCCACCCCACCCCACCCACATGCCCTCCCGCCTTGTTGCTGCTGACGAAGGTTTCTCACCCGACTCCCTAACCTCGTGTCCCGCCGTCCTACCCCCTGAGATTCTCCCCCCCGCGCTACGACCCCCCGCACACAAACCCGACTTCATCCGCATCCTCGAACCTCGATTTGTGGGCCACTCAAACGGTCGCCGACGTTACGCTTCCATAAAAAAGATTCAGATAGGGGAATGGAAGTACTACACAGACAATAACCTCTCCCACACCGCTAACCTCATACGTGCCAAATACACACCCCTTGCAAACGCCATCCGCAGCCACTGGCCAGGCAAAGTGGTAGACATCCTTCCCATCGTCATCAGCCGCACAGGTACACCGCACTCATCCACCATCGCAAGTCTCACCTCCCTACTCACCGCCCGCACCGACCCTCCTGATAAACTCGTCTCCAAAGCACGCCTCGACACGACTCGCACCCTTGCACAACTCCACACGCATACTGTCCAATGGCTGCATCACCTCCTCCTCATATACCGCGCCAAGTCCCGCACGACCTCCCGCCGCGCCTCCGCACATTGCCCCTTCGCACGCCCCTAAATGCACGCAGCCCTCGCCTCTTCTTGCACACCTCCCCGGGGGGGAGTAAAACCCCCGACAACCATTGGAGAGGTTGGATTTAGGTGGTTAACGGTCTAGCCCTGACTTGTAAGTTCCCTGTATGGCATAGTTGGGAGGGCCCAGAGACAGCAGCCGACGCATCCGGCTTTTGGTGAAAAACCGGCGCATACGGTACATGTTGTAAACAATTTCAATTTCAATTGTAGCCTAGCGACAGCTCTGTACCGAGTCAAACAATTTATCGGTATGTCCGATCTAGACATGTACTAATCATATCTAGAGTAGCTTACAGTAGCTATCTGCAACTAATACGTATACGGTATTACTTACAACAGGGCCGGCAGCCATCTAACGGGCCTTTATACCTAGCCATACCGGACTTGTGAGCAAGTTGAGCCCGGGTTCTCTTCGACGAGGTACACATGTTGACACACCTATCGCCATGTGTGCCGACGTTCCTCGGGACTTAAAGAAATGTAAGCAATCGCAGCAATTGCCACAGCCCCCCCGCCTAAGCAGTAACAACGTAATAATTTTGTAATCGAAAAACAGATCTAAAAATAATCCACTTGTCAAGAAAAGCATAACTTAATTGCTGCTCGACCTTCACGAGTTCACGATGCACGGCCCGCTCCCACCGAACAGGGGTGCCGACCGGCCTAGGCCGGTCGACGGTCGGGAAGGGCGACGGGCTAGCCTAGTCTAGCTCCCGCGTGACTTCGGTCTTGCCGAAGATAGGAGGGAAAAGGCTGGCAAAAAGCCCTCCTCATGGGGGCGCTAGTCGATCCCGCCGCCGCATCCCGTGAACCCCGCCCCAAGGTCGTTGCCGCTCCTTCCGGCGCGACGGTCCTCCTTGTCGAGGTCCCCCGTCACCTCGAGAGCATGTGGGGGGGACCGAGATACACAAACAGAGGGGAAAACTGGCGCTCCTGCCTCCGTGCTTGGATTTCCCCTCTCATTTCACCGGTTTTTCCTCTATATGGTGCCCAAGTACATGTCAGGGGGTCCGACCCGCGCCAGTACCCTCCCCCCTCTTGTCGCGCGTCCACCGAGCAGCCTCTTTTGAGCGTGGGCTTCCGCGCTCGCCCGGGCCCACTCTCTCTATTTTACGGTTTGTCGGGGTAGTGGTTGTCGAAGAGGAGGGGGGGGGGCATGTCACCGTAGCCGGATCCTTCGGGCCTCGGGTGCACGGAAATTCGACAAAACCCTCCGTATGGGGTTTTCCGGCGGCGTCGACCCCGAGGGTCGTCGTCGCCAAATCGTGTCGCTTCCCCCGTTGCGACCGGCCTCATTGCCGCCCAATCGTACGCCTCCCCCCGGGAGATGTAGCTTGTCGACGTAGCAATCATGTAGTGAGCGCCATGCCCACGTGCTGCTCCCCAACTAGTTCGAAGCCGGGTACGATTTGAAATTTGAAATTTGAAATTAAACACTCCAATACCAGTAAAACCGGCTGGAGTCTCTGGGCCCCCCCTTATGCTATGCCTAGCTGGACTTAGAAGCGTGAGGTAGACCGTGAACCACTAATCCCAACCTCTCCAATGGCAGTAACGATACCGTCTAAAACATACCCGTATCCAAGTATTTATTATTTTCTGATCTATACGTAAATTTTTTTGGATACAGTATGAAATAAGAAATGTCGCTAGTCTCCACGATACGCGGCCTGCTCCAGCCGCTGCGGGGTCGCTGATCAGCAAGGTTGTTCAGCTTGAGCTGGTCGAGGCGAACCTGCCTGACCTCGGATCATGTGCGACTCCGGTCGTGCCGGAGCTTGGGGGGAAAGGCAGGTGAAAAACCCCCCTCGCATAGGTCGTCGTCGGTCCCGCCTCGATCCGTGCTCAACCCCGCCCGAGGTATTAGCCGGTCCTCTCGACGCAGCTCGCCACCTAGCCTAGTCTTCTCTCCTCCTTCGGGGGATGAGAAGAGAAAAGAACTAGGCTGCAGACGGTGTCCGGCTGGCTCTCCTGCCCCCGAGCCAGATTTTCTTATGTCCCTTGTCCTTGCCCCGTCTGTTTCCAGCACCCAATTGATCGCGATGTGGCCGTCCGTGCCCTCCCCCGGTGGTTTGCGTTGTTAGGGGGCCGCCTTTATGAGTAGTGTGCCGTTATGATAACCCTAGGCACACTGCCTGAGGCAGCCTATCGATAACCGGGTACCGACTAGTGAAGGGGTTGGAAGAACACAAGGATCGAGTCGCCGGTCCTCAAAAGATGGTGGGTACGGGAATTTTTCCAAAAACCCCCCGTACCGGGCTTTTCCGGCGGCGGGCGATCCTAGGGACCGCCGCCGCCAGACCGTGCCGCTCCTCCGGCTGCGACCCACCTCCGTCCTGCGTAGCAACATGCCTCGCCCCCAGGGGAGACCTAAGGCTCTCGCAGGGCTGGCGACTGCTAGCGAGCGCCGTCCCTAGCGCTGCTTCCCATCTGTCCGCCGCCATCTCCAACACCCTCGTCCCTCTGCTGATCCGTCCGTACCCTTCTTCGCCAAAAAATATTTCGCAAACGCCGCCCCCGCCCCATCGTCGGGAGAGTATCTGCGAGTATTTAGTCGCGGAAAAGACATATCGGACTGGCCGAGCGGGAGATCCCTGTGCCGGTGTACGGATATTATGTTTTTCCAAAACTCTCCGTACATGGCTTCCCGACAGCTGCTGATCCCGCGGATCGCAGCTGTCGGTACCTCGTTCAGCCCCCTACCGTGCCAGGCCTGGCACGGCTATGGGGTAACCAGCGCCCACCGCGTGGAGGTAGAGGTAGGCTTGCGAGCGCACCCCCCTCCGGGGCCGCCGCCGCTGCGCCGCCGGCGGGCGCCGCCGGGTACAAACATTATTTAAGTATGCGAGAAAGCCCTCCGTACATGGCTTTCCGGCGGCGACTGATCCTCATGATCGCCGCCGACTCACCTAGCCGCTCCTCCGCCTGCGACCGGCCACCGGCATGTGCCATTTCGTGCCTCACCCCCGGGATGTTTTGACTGGCAAAGGGCTGGTCGACGGCTAGCGAGCGCCCTTTCCAGGCGCTGGTTCCCGGCTAGCCACCACCAACTCCAACGCCCCCATCCCACCGCTGATCCGGCCGTACCCTCCTCGCCATCAAACGCTCTTGAGGTACAAGCCCCACCCCCTCGAAGTGGGATTGTATCCAGTAGTATTAGACTGCGAAAAAACATATCGGACAGGCCGAGCGGGAGATCATGGCGCCGGTATAGCACATAATTGTTTTTTCAAAAGTCCTATGTAAAGGGTTTTTCCGACAGCCGTTGATTTAGCGGATCGCGTTGTCGGCCCTCTTAGCCCCCTACCGTGCCAAGCTTGGCACGGCTGCGGGGTTTCCAGCGCCCACCACGGGGAGGTGATGGGATGCCAACGGGCCTGCGAGCGCAAATTGAAATTGAAATTCAAATTGAAATTGTTTACAACATGTACCGTATGCGCCGGTTTACAACAAGTACCGTGTTCGCCGGTTGCCGTCTCTAGGCCCTCCCAACAATGCCATACATGAAACTTATAAGTCGGGGCAAGACCGTTAACCGCCTAAATTCAACCTCTCCAAAGGGTGCTCGGGGATTTTACTCCTCCCCGGGGAGTGCTCGATGCGGGGTGGTGGCGGCGTGCAGTTAGGGATGTGCGTCGGTGTAGTGTCTGGAGGGGCGACGAGTGGTTGTGAGGGATTTGATGCGGTAAATGAGGAGCTGATGATGCAGCCATTGGACATTGTGCGTATGGAGTTGTGCAATTATGCGATATGTATCGACGCGTGCTTTTGAGATGAGCTTGTCAGGAGGGTCAATGCGGAGGGTGAGGAGAGAGGTAAGACTTGTGATGGTGGATAAGTGCGGTGTACCCGTGCGGCTCATGACGATGGGGAGGAGGTCAACTGCGGTACCTGGCAAGTGCTAACGTGTGGCATTGGCGAGGGGGGTGTATTTGGCACGAATCAATTGGGATGTGTGGGATAGGTTGTGGTCCGTGCAATACTTCCATTCCCCTATCTGAATCTTTTTCATCGAGGAGTATCGGCGGCGACCGTTCGTGTGACCGAAGTATCGGGGTTCGAGGAGTCGGATAAAGTCGGGTTTGTGCGCGAGGGGCCGCAACGCGGGGGGGAGAATCTCGGTGGGGAGGATGGAAGGGCACGAGGTGAGGGAGTCGGGCGAGAGGCCTTCGTCAGCATCAACAAGGCGGGTGGGCATGTGAGTGGGGTGAGGGGGATGGCAGTCAAGAGGGGTATGGGCTTGTGTGGGGGATGAGAATGATTTGACGGGATTGTCACCAAAGCCTGCGGTGATGGTCTCCCATCGGCCGCCGTTGTGGCGTTCCAAAAGGGAGAGTAGTAGTTGTAGCGCGCTGTTGTGGCGGTCGTGTCTTAAGTTAGACATGGTCACACTCCCATCTCACAAGCATCCAAACACGGTGCCCTCCTCGCCCGCGCCGCGGAGGACGGAGCCGACTTTACTTTCCACCAAAAATACACCACACTCACCAACATCCAATTCACCCACAAGCAAGAATTCATGTGGGAAGTCCACAACACCCGCCTCCTCACACACAACCCCACCCTGCGCTGCCCCATGTGTGGCCAATTCACTAGCAACGGCCACATGGCCGGTTACTGCCCCACCATGTCAGGGC
Organism: Tetraselmis chui; assembly: GCA_026401115.1. Taxonomy (NCBI): domain Eukaryota; kingdom Viridiplantae; phylum Chlorophyta; class Chlorodendrophyceae; order Chlorodendrales; family Chlorodendraceae; genus Tetraselmis; species Tetraselmis chui. The sequence goes on from JAPMLY010000547.1 coordinate 171,746, forward strand.
TAAGACAAGACCGCCACAACAACGCGCTACAACTCCTACTCTCCCTTTTGGAACGCCACAGCGGCGGCCGATGGGAGACCATCACTGCAGACTTCGGTAACAAACCCATCAAATCGTTCGCTCCCCTCACACCCACCCACACCCCTCTTGACTGCCACCCCCCTCACCCCACCCACATACCCACCCGCCTTGTTGTTGTTGACGAGGGCCTATCGCCAGACTCCCTAACATCGTTCCCAGCCATTCTCCCCCCCGAGATTCTCCCCCCCGCGCTACGATCCCCCGCACAAACTTGACTTTATCCGCCTCCTCGAACCTCATTACGTCGGTCACTCAAACGGTCGCCGCCGATACTCATCAATAAAAAATATGCAGATAGGGGAATGGAAGTACTGCACGGACAATAACCTCCCCCAAACAGCTCACCTCATACGTGCCAAATACACACCCCTTGCTTGCAAACGCCATCCGCAGCCACCGGCCAAGCACAGTGGTAGACATCCTCCCCATCGTCATGAGCCGCACGGGTACACCGCACTCATCCACCATCACAAGTCTCACCTCCCTACTTACCGCCCGCACAGACCCTCCTGACAAACTCATCTCCAAAGAACGACTCGACACGTCTCGCATCCTTGCACAACTCCACACGCATACTGTCCAATGGCTACATCATCTCCTACTCATATACCGCATCAAATCCCGCACATCCTCTCGCCGCGCCTCCACACACTGCACCTTCGCACGCCCCTAAGTGCACGCTGCCCTCACCTCGCATTGCACACTCCCCCGGGGGGGAGTAAAACCTCCGAACATCCCCGGAGATGTTGGATTTAGGTGGTTAACGGTCTAGCCCTGACTTGTAAATTCCGTGTATGGCATAGTTGGGAGGGCCCATAGACAGCAACCGGCGCATACGGTATTTGGTGTAAACCGGCGCATACGGTACATGTTGTAAACAATTTCAATTTCAATTTCAATTTCAGACATAGTGGCGCAGTTACCGGCCATGTGGCCGTTGCTTTTGTATTGGCCGCACATGGGGCAGCGCAGGGTTGGGTTGTGGGTGAGGAGGCGGGTGTTGTGTATGCCCCACATGGATTCTTGCTTGTGGGTGAATTGGGTGTTGGTGAGTGTGGTGTGCTTTTTGTGGAATGTGAAGTCGGCGCCGTCCTCCTTGGCGCGGGCGAGGAGGGCACCGTGCTTGGAGGTTTGTGAGGTGTGTGTGTGTGTGTGTGTGTGTGTGTGTGTGTGTGTGTGTGTGCGTGTCTTTGGAGTTGTGTGTGTGTGCGTTTGTTTTGAGGTTGGTGTATCTGTAGGGTATGGGTTCCCCTAGGGTTTGCGGTAAGAGTGTGTATGGCCATGTCAAGCGGCCTATCGACACGTTTGAACCTGTGGTGTATGTTATGTCGGGTGGGTGTCCGTCTGCAGCAAGGTTAGCTAGGGTGTCTGCGAGGTCGTTACCTAATGAGTGGTTGTGTGCTTTAATTTTGCCGAGGTGTGTGCGGATGCTTGAGGCGTAGCGGTTCTTGAGTGTGTGTGTGGGGGCGCCCGCCCCCGGCGCAGCGGCGGCGGCCCCGGAGAGCCGCTCAGTCGGTCTCACCGGTGGTATTCCCCCCACTCTCCTTACGTCATCGGCGCTTAACGCGTCGAAGTTCCGCGTCTTCGAGTGCGCCGTCTTCGCCAAAGTGCCCGACAAGTTGCGTTGGAAACTCGGCGAAAACGCGTTTCGTGGCGTCATGGTCGGCTATCCGACTGACGCCCCTGGGTACCGCGTCCACAACCATGAGACTCGCCGCATCACCACTTCCGTCCATGTCGTCTTCCATGAAAACACCCCGGGCTTCGGCACGCGCCTCTCCATTGACTCGGCAATCGCAAACCCCTCGGATGACGAGTCCCTTCTGGACACGTCCCCTCCATCCCACCCTATCGACACCCGGCTGTCCGACCCTCAACCCCCTCCTTCAGCCCCCCGCCAGGCTCGACTCCGGTCGCATCCCCTCAGCTACGGGGACCTTGAGGCCCACATGTCTGCTTACCCACCGACATTTGTCACATCGTGTTGTGATTCGGAACATGGCAAAGCCAAGGAGGACATCTTCGAGCAACCTAACGTGCCAGACCTTATCACTGGCCCTCCACACACCCTTGCCGGCACATCACATATTGTCGTCGCTCTCATGTCCGCCCGAGAGTGTGTGGAACCGAAATCGTACCGGGCTGCTATGGACAACGCTCAGCCCCCCCCCGTGGCAAGCCGCTATGAAGCACGAGTACTCCTCCCTCATAGACAACGGCACGTGGGAACTTGTCGACCTCCCCCCTGACCGCGTGGTCGTTAACCGAATGTGGATTTACAAGGTCAAGTCCGACACCACCGGCGATGTCTCCCGCTTCTAAGCGCGGCTCGTCGCCAAAGGGTGCAGCCAACGCGCTGGCCTCGACTAAACGGAAACGTTCTCCCCCGTCATCCGCATGGCCAGCCTTCGCCTCTTCCTTGCCATCGCGGCCGCCCGCGACCTCGAATTGTGTTAGCTGGACATCGACACTGCGTTCCACTACGCCCCAATCAAGGAGGACATGTACATCCGCCAGCCCCTCGGCTTCAGCGATGGCACGTCTAAAGTGTGTCACCTCAAGGGCTGCCTCTACGGACTCAAACAGTCCCCTCCCGAGTTTAACATGCTCTTGCGTGCCTGGCTCGTCGAACATGGGTGGCAACAATGCGTCTCCGACCCATGCATCTATATCTTCCGCGCCGGTCACGTCTTCGCCATGATCGCATTTTACGTGGACGACATTTCCGTAGCTTGCAACGATGCCGCATGGCTTACATCGTTCAAGGCTCAACTTGGTGCACGGTTCAAAATTAAGGACCTGGGCGACCTCTCCCAACTCTTGGGCATGCACACCACCCGCGATCGCTCGACCCGCACCATCTCGTTGGATTAGTGTAAATACCTGCGCGACATCCTCGCAAAGTACGGCTTGACCGACTCTGTCAAAGTTGAGGGGGCGATAAGGAATGCTTACACTCGGTGAGTGACACTGCATGTCATCTCACCCTCAGCAAGTGCCTAGCACTTGCCTATCACAGGACACGCACTCACCTTGTGGTGAGCACACGCCAACATATATTCTGAGCCTTTAGATGATATCTAACGCTCATCAACTTGCCACCATCAGCAACCTAATCCTCTCTATTGTTGATTGGCTTATCATCTTATTGTGCTGAGTCACAGCCGTACTATCACGATGCTACTGGACCAACATTTCTGTGTAGCAACTTGATTACCACACAAAACCATGTCTCGCAACACTCCCCCTTGCTACGCAGGCAATCCCATGATGGCATTGCACAACTTGCCGTGCCTTGCACTCACTAATGGCTTGGTAAGCACATCAGCAAGCATGTTCTCCGTCGCGCAATACTGCACCTCGATGTCTCCGCTCTCCACCTTCTCCCGACAGAAGTGGTACCTCACGTCCATGTGCTTGCTGCGTCCGGTCGTCATGCTATTCTTGCAAAGTGCGATACAACTCTGATTGTCCTCGTGAACTGTGATGGGAGACCCGGAGTCTTGGTGAAGCTCGTGGAGTAGTTGCTTCAAAAACATCGCCTCCTGAGTGGCCGCAGTCAGCGCCATATACTCTGCCTCCGCTGTCGACAACGCCACAGTTTGTTGCCGCTGACTTTTCCAGCTCACCGCTGCACCGTTGAGCATGAACACATACCCTGTACGAGAGCGGCGCTCGCCAATATCACTCGCGTAGTCAGAATCTGACCATCCTACTAACTTTGATGAGGGTGCGCCACCGTACATCAACACCGACTCTGCGGTCCCCTTGAGGTAGCGAAGCACCCTCTTGGCTTGCTCCCAATGTGACTGAGAGGGGTCGGACACGTACCTACTAAGGTGGCTAACAGCCATGGTGATGTCGGGCCGTGTGCTTACGGAAGCGTACAACAAGCTGCCGATCAAGCTTTGGTACGGCACTAGACCGGGAGGCAACCTTGATGTCGACGTCTCCACACAATTGCTCAAAGCATCGACCGCCATAGGTGAGCCCACTGGCTTGCAGCCCATCATGTTGAAGCGCTCCAACATATCTAAGACGTATTGTTGTTGTCCAATCCTGATGGTGCGGCTGCCACGATCACGCTCGACTGTCATGCCAAGCAACCAAGACACTGGACCGAGGTCTTGCACGTTGAACCTTTCGCCGAAACCCGACTTGAACCCAGCGATGAAGCTACCCGCTGGTCCGACGATGATGCTTTCGTCCTCGTACAACGCCAAGACATAACGCTCATCCTCCTTGATGAAGACGTAAATGCCGGGATCCACCTTGGATTGGGTAAAGCCATACTCCTCTAGCCATGTTGTGATGGTCTTATTCCAGCTCCTAGGAGCTTGCTTGAGGCCATACAATGATTTCTTCAACAAGCACACTCGCTCCTCTCCATTGATGTCGAAGTGACGGAATCCTTCCGGCTGCCTGATGTAGATTTCCTCCTCGATATCGGCCTCCAAGAAAGCCGTCACCACATAAAGCTGCTCCACCTCCCAATCATTATAAGCAACAAGCGCGAGCAACGTTCGAATAGAAATCACCCTCACTGTGGTAGCGAAGGTCTCGTGGTAGTCCACACCCTTCTCCTGAGTTAACACGCGAGCCACAAGTCTTGCTTTGTACCTCGTTATCTGTCCATTGGCATCGCGCTTCAGCTTGAACACCCACTTGGAATCTACGAGTTTGCGACCGGCAGGACAAGGGACCAATGTCCAGGTTTTCCGAGATACAAGTGAGTCGTACCCGCTCTTGATAGCTGCCTCCCACTCCCCCGATTGAGAACTCCTCAGCGCTTGCTTGTATGACACCGGCCCATGAACACTCGGGCTGCTGGCCGACTTAATAGCCGCGGTACTTCCCGTAGTCCATCCATCTCCCGAAGCGCCCGCTGAACGGAGATTATACATTGGACTGGGTACGCATTGCTGTGGTGCGGCAATGGATCGAAGATTATACCTTGGCCGTGGAGTCTCCCCCGGATGCATGTCCCGTCCATCTTCCATCGACCAAGAATGCTGTAGCGACTCCCGTAGCGGCGACTCCCCCGAAGTTCTTCGCTACACATAGTGCACGGGATGCTGTCCTCTTCATCATCAGTGCGTTGCTCCGCATTGCTCTCCCCCATGGAGAGTACTGCAGCCTCATCGAACACCACGTTACGGCTGCTCACCACCCGACGAGTAGCAGGATTGTACACCAACCACGCAGGTGATTCGGAAGCATAGCCCACAAAGACACCCTTCCACGCGCGATCGTCAAGCTCGCGGCGTTGAGACTTGTCAACGTGGACATAGGCCGGACAGCCGAAGACCCGCATGGAGCTCAAATCAGCTCGTCTACCAGTCGCCAAGGTGAAAGGTACACCGCCGGCTCCGCTACTATGCACACGATTGCGGACATGCACCGCAGCGGCCATCGCTAGAGCCCAATACGATTTAGGCAGCGCGGCTTGCCGGATCATTGATTGCGCCATCGGGACCAACGTCCTCCACTGCCGCTCAATCCGGCCATGTTGCCAATGCGCGTAAGGGGCAGTGATCTCCACAACGATGTTGAACTCATCCAAGAGGTTTCGGAACGCATCACCTAAGAACACCGTGTCATTGTCCACCCGAAGACGACGAACCGTGTGCCCAAGAGAACGGATGGTAGTCAACATGCGACGGAACGAGGCGGGAGCCTCATCCTTGGAGCGGACCGCATCATGCAGCATGAAACGGCTCCGGAAATCAACCGCACACAAGCTGTACCGCCGTCCTCCCAAGGATGGAATACTCATAGGACCGCAGAAGTCTAAGCCGAGGACCTCAAAGACACCAACGTTCCGGTCAGCCGGCTCACGAGAGATACGGCGGACGTGCGACTTACACATACCACACGTCTCACAGAAGCCCAACTTCTCCGACGCAGAAAACGCCACACCCTCCACCTGAGTGGCCAAGAGCCCGTCCAATTGCGACTCGCCAAGGTGACCGAGTCGGGAATGCCACAACCGTTTTTCCAATGGCGCAGTGGCGACCGAAGCGGTAGGATTCGACGAAGCAACCCGCGCCGGCAACCACTAGGATCTGGGAGGACAACCAAAGCGCCATCGCGTGCTCTCAAAATGCCTTGGTCAACGAGAAGACCAAACACATCGGTCTGAAGTGGCACTTCCTCAAAGACCACGTGGAGCAGGGAACCATTAAGTTGAGGTACCTCCCCACTGACCAAATGGTGGCCGACATGTTCACCAAGCCTCTACCAAGACATGTACTGACAAGACACCGAAGTGCAATCCTTGGAGGAGAAGACCCAATGCAACGCTTCATCCCGTAGCTACCTTTAGGGGGAGTGTTGTAAGTAATACCCTGTAGTTATTAGTTGCAGATAGCTAATGTGAGCTATTCTAGATATGAGTAGTACATGTCTAGATCGGACATACCGATAGCATGTTTATTCGGTACATAGCTATCGCTAGGCTACAACTCTCACACTTGTGTTGTCCACTTGACCCGACACCACGCTTCGGAATGGTTGTCTCTGCGAATGTCCCTTTGCGTGACTGTGACTGTAACTACGTGTGCGTTAGTTACCTTCCATACTGATCGTGTGTGCACGGTTTAACATGACCATCAATCTCTCCCAAGATAAGTACACGAAGGAAATCCTCGAGAATTACGGCATGTTGGACATCACGTCCTCGAAGGTCCTCGGATCCGTGAACTTCCTATGCATGTGTACAAGGCCTTATATTGCATTTGCGATCAACGTCAATAGCAAACGCCATACATCTCCCACGCAACTCCACATGAAGCACCTCAAACGTTTGCTACGTTATCTAAACGGGACGAGACCCATGGGGATCACCAATGGCCGACCATCACAAGACAACGCGGAGGGCATTTAAGTGTTCTCATATTCGGACAGGGCGGTTGACACGACCACTAGGCGATCGCAATCTGGAGAGGTGGTCATGCTCAATGGAGGAGCAGTCAGCTAGACCTCCAAGCAACAAGAGGTGGTAGCTTTGTCCACCACAAAGGCGGAGTATGTCGCTGTCAGCCGCGCACGACAAAGCGCGGTACACATTCGACTAGTGATGTCAAATGTCCACCAACGCTAGCGCGGTGCTGCGACAGTCTATGAGGACAACGAGGGAGCATTCACGCTTGCTAACAACCCAATGGCCTCGAATAGGACAAAACACATCGACATCAAGCACCACTACATTCGGGATCTGGTGGATGCGAAGACCACTGCGGTTATATCGGTGGGGACATCAGACATGCTAGCATATGGCATGACTAAGGCGCTGCCGGAGCCGAAACATACAATGATCTTCAAGCGCTGCATGGGAGCGGCGCCAAGTGAAGACTTGTTTTCTTGCATTATTGCCAATGATCTAGAGGGGCTACTATAGTACATCATTATCAGTACATGTACGTTCACAGTTGTGAACGTTGTCAATGACTACGCATCTTTTACCTAGTACATATAGACACGATACAAGTTGCAATCTGTCCTTCTTAAGTTTAGTTCTCCTGTAACCATCACAGAGCCCATGCTGCACACACACATGTCGACGCACCTAGCGTCTCACGGGCACCTCCGACAAGGCCGGTAACTACGTGCTCGAATCCGCCCCCCGTGTTCGTTGTCGGTGCGATCCAAATTTTTTGGACGGGGAAAAAGTATTGCCTAGTAGTAGGAGGTCATAGAATTTGTGAAAAGAAGCAATGATGCATGATTACATTTGCTACATGTGAAGATACGACGAACGGTATTGTCCGGACGTTTGTGGAAGAGGGTACGTGCGCTGTAAGGTCATTCCCAGTATTAGCGCTACCCTTACTACACACAGACCCTGAGAGTGGGAGTCTGCCGCAGTGAAGTGACTAAGCGAAGCTGACTAACTGCTGCGCGCCGAGGTTCACTCGCAGTGGTTCCAGTTTTCATGACCTCTGACGGTGTCTCTACTGTACTGGTATCCCTGACGTCACCGCAGTTGTCTCGCCACAATGGTAGGGGCTGAAATATCCGTGCTGTTGTCAGATCGCTTTGTTCTCGTTGCCGTTCCAGGGCTGGTCGCGGGAGATAGCAGTTCACCTGAGATGTCCATCCCGCCGTTGTTGGTTAATGCAGAAGGGCCTGTTGAATCTCGGGTTCGGTGCGCCGTGCGAGGTAGAGCTTGATTTCGGAACCCCAGGAGGAGAGCCTCTGAAATTCACGTCCACACACGATAAGCAAGGAGGCAGCAAAGAGCTGCCGTTGTTTACCGCGGGTGACACTATTAGCGGAACGGTGCGATATTCCGGATTCTTTCCCTGGCCGCTTTCTCCGACTCATCCCTGCAGGTTGCACATTATAGGGCTGTGAGCTATTAGCGCCGACGACCTGTTTCGCCGACGCGGCACTGCAGGTCACGGTGCGACCCACTTCCTCGAAGAAGGTTGAGCATGGCGGGATGAAAGTGCAACTGCTCGGTCAGATAGAGCTCGCATCCGACAGGCACCACCCACAGGACTTCGTTGCGCTGGGTACGTCCTCCCTTGGGGCTGACTACGTAGATTTTGCAACCGTGCACTACAAAATTGCCAGGAGTTGGTCTGGAGAGTAGCAGCTTTTCAGTATTGCCCGCGTGTGCACACAGTGAGAGAGCTTGCCCCTCCTGGAGACCTTCTCCAGAAGGAGTCGATGAACTTCGAGTTTAGCAATGTCGAGATGCAGTACGACGCATACTATGGCTCGCAAGTGAAGTTGAAGTAAGTCCGGGCCTGCAGCTGTGCGGGTGTTTTTACCCCTGCGGATGGTGTGATCATGCCGCCCTCTGCATGTGGTGGATGGAGATTATACGCTGCCATGATACATGCAGGTACCTCCTTCGTGTGACTGTGGCAAGGAATGCGGGTGGGCATATCGTGAAGGACTTTCCGTTCTGGGTTCGGAATTGCAGCGTACCTGAAGATGTCGACAAGACGGATCCAATCAAGGTCGGCCCCCTTCTCCCCTGAATGACAGAGTAGATGGAAAACTAAATGGGCATACCATGCTGTCATATGTGAGGGTAAATAAAATTAGATGCGGCGGACAAGGTGATGCATAAAGAGCGTCGCCTGATTCGAATGCGCATAAGAGAACTTCTCATGGTTGCTAAATCTGGGTGTGTCTCTGCCCACTTTTCGAGGGGCCAAAATAGTTTTGCATGGATGTGTGTGTCGGTAGGCACACTTGTGGGCTCTAATGCTGCTGCTGCTGCTTCTGTGTCTGTGTCACAGATGGAGGTTGGCATCGAGGATTGTCTTCACATAGAGTTTGAGTACGGCAAGGGTGTGTACAGTTTAAAGGAGACGGTTGTGGGGAAGATATATTTTTTGCTTGTTCGCATCAAATTGAAGCACATGGAGATTGAGATCCGGCGACGCGAAACAACGGGATCCGGCGCCAGCATGCACAACGAAAGCGAAACACTGGCAAAATATGAAATTATGGACGGTGCTCCTGTCCGCGGGGAGAACGTCCCAATCAGGTGAGTGCGGCCGCTATGTGCATCTCACTGCAAACAATCTCACGATCATAGAATGTACCAACCAATTGTCACTCTCTATGCATGCAGCCATGCACTCTTTGCTTATCTGCATTTCAAGAGGCTTCTGTATATTTGGCGTCTCTGATGTGAACTACCTCCTGCTGTGGTTGAATTCTTTCAGGCTGTTTCTGTCACCTTATGACCTCACGCCAACCTATAAGAATGTCAATAACAAGTTCAGTGTGCGATACTATCTGAACCTGGTTCTGGTCGACGAGGAGGAGCGCAGATACTTCAAGCAGCAAGAAATTCAGCTGTACCGAAAACGCGAAGACGGGATCGAAAAGTAAGTGGCGTTGGCTAACAGCGCTTTTGTGCCGGCTGCACTGTAGCTTTTGTAATGCGGACATGCACTGCTTGTGCCAGAAGTTGCGCTGCTACACGGTTTGTGCAGCTTTTGAGTATTGTATCCGGTGCACAGTCATGCATACCCAGCTGTGTAAAGCGGCGAGCGTGTGTGCAATGAGGAAACAATGTGCATTAAAGAATGAGTAAATGATCTGGATGTGCTATTACTAGAACTGTTACGCTTGGATGGCTTGGGTTGTCGTGGAATCCATACAGCAGTGCACAGCAGCAAGCCGGAACCGAGATTCATCTGTGTTTGACCTTGGAGGTTTTCGAGTCGAGATTCCCTTCTTTCTTGCGGTCGACGTCGAATCCAGAGACGCCTCAGATGTACCTCCGTGTCCATCAACCGCGCAAAAGATTGGGCTCCAATATGCTAAACGTCTCGCTCCGAATTATCCAAATACCACCATGGCCGTGACTGCCGATAACATTTAATTGGTCAGCTTGACTGCTCATCAGCTCGTGCTCAGCCGAGCCTTTCCGCAATGTCTCGAGGGTAAGACGTTGACTGTGGCGCTGGAGCGTCGTGCTCGATTTCTGAGTGGACCGAGTCGTCGTAAGTGCGTCCATGGCCTGGATCGTCATCGACCAAGGTGACCTTAACGTCTTTGTCATTAGTTGCCGTTTCTTCAAAGCTTTCAGCAGACACTCGGGATTGGGTACTCGAACTGGCGGCGAGACTGCTACCCTCATGGTGCTGATGCAGGGACCGGCGGGGTGGTGGCATGGGTGGAGCGCGGTTGCGTGTCGCCTCATTGTGCATGCGCCTGGCACGGCGCCAAAGGAGCAGACCCACCACAACCGCGCACACAATGAGGCACCCACCAGCGGCTGCCGCGATAATGATAACCATGCTCCAGTCGTCATCCTTTTGGGGGCTGGGTTTGTGTAGTACCTCGGCGGAGGGAAGGTAGGTGGTGTTCATGGCTCCCGCCTGAGATGTGCAAGTGCCATTGAGAGGCTGGTATCCCTGTGCGCACTCACTGCAGTCCGGCCCGACGTAGCCAGCATTGCAGCTGCACACGCCAGACGCACTGTTGCAGATTCCGCGTCCGCCACACTCCATCGTCTCGGATGCTACCGCGCTTCCGGATGGGACAGGGCAGGCGAGCGGCGGTGCAAACGTATCGCGTACTCGCTGCCCTTCGGCAAGTGGGCAGTCTGAAGGGCACGTCCCTGGGTGTCCCAAGGGGTCGCTGATGTCTGCCATTTCGCCGACCTCGCAGATTGAATTTCCACACACCCCCGTGACGTTCACTTGGACAAGAGATGTCATCACAAGACCCTTCATGTCCTGACCGGTGGTGATTGCCCTCCCCAGGGCAGATGTCACCTGCATCCCAAAAGTCGTATATCAGGTAGGAATGTGAGGAGCAAGGTAATAGAAGGAATGGTAGAAATGTTGTTGCAATACGAATGGCCACACACCTGTCGCATATCTGGTGGTTGGTGCCCTTTGCCGACGGTAGGTGGTAGGATTTCGAGGGGGAACTGGAGTCTCAGGTACTCATCGCCGTATTTGCATGCAGCGCGAAGTTCGTGAGTGGAGTCGTTGGCTCTGCTGCGCGAGGAGGCCACACCAGAGGGCACCACCACGCCGTCCAGCATATTGCAGGCAGGGTCGGCTGGCAGCCGTTTCATGCTCTCGACGTCGACATGGACGTTTTCCGCTGTGATGTTGTTTTCCAGCAAAGCCGCCAGAGAGTTCTGCATGTTGGACACGAACTCCTGAACTTCTAGAGTCTGGAGGGCGACCACTTGCACCAGCACGCGCGTGGCACAGCTGACACCGCGCCCCCCACAGACACCACAGTCATCAACGCCGAACATGTCTCGGCAGCACATCCCGGTTGCATCCAGAGTTGCGGGCGCTGCGCAGCAGGTGCCGTTCAAGTCCAAAGGGCACGGGGAAATTGGGGATGTGTCGATTGGAGGGACTTCGATCGCACCGTCCATGCCTTCAGCCATGCATTCTGCCCTGGTCGCTGCGACAGTCGCTTCGTAGCACGCCTGTGCATCGTCGCCGGCACATGCCAGCTTTATGTCCGGACAAGTCTGCTCGTAAGTCTGAAGCGCGGGAGCGAGTGCAGGTGCGTTGCCTGAGCGAATTTCAGGGCAGTCTTGAGGGCAGGACCCAGGCTGGCCGTCGCTGAGTGTCATTTCGCCAAACTCGCAAACGTGGTTACCACATACGCCGGTAACGTCCACTTGCACAGCGCTGACGATGCGCATCCCACTGGGCTCCTGCGTGCGCTGAGCAGAAGTCAACTGGGACAAAAAGTCGGCCGCCTCAGACACCAGTGGCTGCTCGAGACTGGAGCTATAGTCTGGCGGGTATACGACAAAGGGAATGTCGACCTCGACCCAACCTTGCTCCAACGCAGAGCGCCTCTCGGGCGCCTGATGGACGTCGGTAGCGGGCACAGCCCAGTCCGCAACGCCGGCGCGACTCAGGAGCCTCCGGCGGCTAACCTGCTCCATGCCACTAATGTCTACCATGATATGGTCTGAGGTTATCATGTAATTGGCCAAGAGGGTTCCCAGCTCGCTTTTTAGACGGCCGACAAGCACCTCTATTTCCAGGTCCTCTCGGGCAGCTACCCGGAGGATGGCGCGGAGGGCGCAACTTGCGTCGCCTCCGCTGCAAACGCCGCACGAGTCGACCGCCGCGCTACAGCAGCCCTGCAGTGGCATATCCCATCAATATGCGTGTGGCGTAAACATATGCGAGCACGGCAGAATAATGATATATGTAGGTGGCAATGTGACGAGTTCTTACCTGCGCAGCATCTAATGTGTTTGGCGACTCGCAGCACTGGAGAAAGCGGTCCTTGGGACAGGCAGTAGAAGTGTCGGTACGGTCTCCTTCCTGTCGGCCCTCCATGGATGCAATAAGGCCCAGTACTAACTGCTCCCACGTCTGCCGCTCGTCAATGCCTGGCTGCCTGATGGTGATTTCCCCGTTGCGTCCGGAAGCTTCCGAGCCGTCCACGCCGTAAGCACCGTAAAAGCTGTAGAAGGAAGAGCTCTGGTCGCCGCCGTAGAAGGAACCACCTCCACTCTCAGAGGCGCCCCCGTCGTCTTCACTGGAGCTATCGTCCTCGCTGCTTGAAGAATCTGACCTAGAACGCGGGGACTTTCGCCGTTCGCTCTCCTCACTGTCAGACGAGTCGCCCAGCGCCTCGTCGACGATGTTCTCGATAAGTTGTCCGATGGGGTCTGACAAGCGGAACATAGCGGCGTCATATTGGCGATAAACACGACCAGGGGGGAGCAGGATTGGTTCCAGCAGCTTCGGACTATTAAGAAGGCGACGGCTTCCAGATAAGGTGCCCAGAATATCTAGTGCGTCACCAAACGCCGGGTTCTTTTGCTCAAGCTCCTCCACACTGCAAGCACTCCAGATGTCCTGTACACTCTCACAGGCGCCGCTGCGTTGAAGTGCCCCGAGCCGCACACTTAATGCGAGAGCAAAGTACTCCGGAAGGAGACAGTCCTGGTCGCATTCTTGGTCCTGGCCGTCGTGGTAAATGCCTTGACACTCTGGGTACAGCCATTGCCCACAATCGGTATCACTTCCGCAGAAATAATACCCACAGTCTCCAACAGCCTCGTCCATAGCCTCCCTTACGGCGGTGGAAAATTCCGGCCATGCCTGGGATAGGCCAAATTTGTAAATGGCCAGCAGCACACTGTGTAGAGCTGAGTCGATAGCATAGCTTTCCTGTGGGAAAATGTGTATCTCGGTTGCGAACATGTCTTGGCTGTTATAGTCTGCCAGCTCTCCGACCTCGGAGTGGGACAATTCCTGGCTCTTATGCTGTACCTTCTGGCGATCAGTCTCGTCAGTATAAATAAAGAAAGCCGGTTTCTGGCGGCGGAGTGCCACTCTGATATCATTGCTGTCTGGGGTTCCGTCCTGGTTGGCGTCCAGCAAACTTGCGACAAGCGCAGCTACGTGGGCCAAGTACTTGTTGTCCACCGGCTCCGTTGCAAATATATCCACAACATCAAAGACGTCGACGATAGATTTCGTCAGACCTATCTTCTGTAAAGCTGTCTCCTGCGCTTCGCCGGTGTTGAGCACAGTGAACCCACAGAGGCCTGTCACCGGGTCGCAAGTCATGGGTTCACACTCCTCCGCGTCCAGGGTGCACGACAGCGAAGTGGAGCAGTCCTCGTATTCTTGCCCAAACTTGTTGAAACCGTACCCAAGAGCACAGCCGCAAGCTGGGGTATCCCCCAAAGTGTTGCAATATCCGTTCCGTGAACAGTCATTGGGGCAGCTCAACGTTCCACACGCGACTTGGTTGTCAGGGCAAGGGCCGAGTCTGCCACCACGGAATCCGGCATCAATGTCCAAGTCCGCTATATTGATGGACTCGCCAGACGGGCACCGGACCTGAACAAACCCAAGCACGACGTACAGTTCCTCGCCTTGGCACTCGAACTTAAAGCATTGCGCGCCAGTGTCCAGGACCTCCGACTGCAGACCAAGTTGGACTTGAATCGGGTCAGTGACTTCCAGGCATCTTGACTTGTATCCATGGTACACACCGAACATAGTCACGCGTGTGGAGTCTGCCGAGGATGGATCTCGGCAGTCGTGAAACTCCGTGCTAGCTGCTGGCGCGAAACAGTCCTCCACACCAGGCACCTCAGAGCAGCTGCCGTGACCGTATCTTCCAGCTGTGCATACCGCTGCGTCTCCTTGCTCTGTGCAGAACTGGGACGAGTCTCCGATATCACTCAGCGAGCTGCAAAGGGCGGCTTGCTGCACGAAGTCGCAACCCGCGCCAAGCCCATACTGAAGGACGCCAGGTTTGACCTGCTCATTGTACATGTACCAGCCGCTATCCTGAGCCAGCGCAGCAGTGACCAGACTCAGGACGGAAGGGTGGCTCCCCGCGTGGGAAGTCATCAGCTCGCCTGACATCCAGTGGGTCGCCCAGTGCGACGACAGAATGTTTTCCGTCTCGGAAATAAGCTCCATCTCAAGGCCGTCGAGGGCGTCGCAGCCGTACTGCTTGCGAAGAGCCTCCACAACTGCTGGAGTATGAAGAGTTGGAGGGTTGAAGCTATAGAGCTTGTCGCGAACGCCGTAGCCTTTGCCGTCGTTAGCGAGAGGCTGATAGAGGTCGACGAGGTGCCCCGACATGTACAGCGCGTGAATGACCTGCCACCAGCAATGTACAGATGGTATCTCACTTATTCCCCGCGAGTTTAAGGCAAAATAAGATATTGTATAAATAAGTGAATACCAAGCATCAACATATGAGTTGTGGCTCTTCATAAACTCACCTGGTGAACTGCATCCTCCAGCACATCAGAAAAACTCCGAGTTACGTCAAAGCCGGCGGAACAGAAGTTGATGTATCCGGCTAGGGGGCGACCCGAATCAAGGTCATACCTGCAAAATAAACCCACCACAGGAACCGCGGCACCACGACAGGAACCGTGGGGAGGACCAAAGTTCATAGCACGCATTGCCGCCTTACTCATGTTATTCACGTGGTTCATAAGCATGGACTATTTGGGCAGGCTATCGTACCCGCAATGGCCGGTGTAGGCCAGCATGCCCTGCTTTCCGCACATCCCGGCAAAGTCGAACGTTTCGTCCTCGGACACCTCCTCATCAGACGCTTCCCCCAGTCGCTGCGCCGCAAATGCTCCTGTCGACCCCTCTGACGCTCCCTGAAGTTTGCGAAGGCGTATGTTGAATACATCAGGCACGTCGTGTAGTCCGTTACTGTTCGCGCTGACGTCGCTGACGTCGCTGCCCTCGAATCCAACGCTGGCTTCGCTGCCTTCAGATGAAACGCCAGTATCGCTGTCGACTTCCACGCGTTGATGGGCATCATCAACCCCCACAATCAGAATGAAATCTGCGTCATTCTCACCACCCCCCCCTGCAGAGCACCAGTGAAATCAGGATAGCATAACAGCTAGGGGGTAACGGGCGCCGTCGTTAAGGGAGTACGGCAGCTACTAAGTAAGGGTGCTCTCCTGAATTAGCAATGCATGATGGTCAAAATAAAAACACGAAAGACAACGAGAGTATGAATAGCCTTACCAAGCATTGTGACGCAATGTAAACTGTTCTCCTCGTATTTGCACAGCTCGTAGCCAGCATAGAGATCGGGATTTTGGCAAAGAGGTGGTTGGCTGGTGAGGGGGAGAACCTGCATCCATTCACGTGTTAGTGCCTCCTGTCGTTTGCCAGAGTTTGAACATTTCTATATAATTCATATTCTTCTAGTGAAGTGTCGGCGGGGAAAAGAAATACGCACTTCTGCGCAGTTTCCTGTATCCAGCACCCTCGAGCAGTGGCGAGGCAGCTTAAGAGGGGTTTGGACAGGCTTCAGTATTTTAAATCGCCGGGATACTTCTCGCAGAGCTGCCGGCATAAGTCTTTCCGACACGAACTTGGTGACATCGCAGTGGGCTCCGCTTGTGCACTCCGTCTCAAGAGCCATCATAGCCCGAATCCGTATATCAGCCGGCTGGACACTGTCCCTCGACGTCGCAAAAGTCTGTCTGATTCTGCTATACATCTCCCGTGTTGTTTCCAAGTGCTCTTGGTGAGCGCTCAAGTGTTCTTGCAAGTGCTTCGCAAACTCGGGGTTACTGTGCCCGTCAAGTTGCGAATGTGTTGGCTGATGACCTCCGAACTCCTCATACAACACCTCGCTGCTGGTTCCCTCGATTTTTGCTACGCAGCTGGCGAGAAGCATGAAACCTGTAGAAAAGGGTCGACGGCAGACTCGATAGGTTAGCATTACCTCGTGAACGAACATCTGTCGTACGGGTGACCGCGTGAACTCAACACGTCGAGTCCTCCCCGGAAGGTATGTACACCCTTCCGTTGGCGAAAAGAATCTAACACTTGTGTACGCAGTAACTTTGAAATAAAATGAAGGAAAGTCAGGGCCTTACCAAGGAGAAGAGCCGCCAGCGTTCTCTGTGCTACCGCCGCCATCTTTTTTAGAGAAGCCCAGTGACCCCCTCACTCGTCCCCCGGTGGTTTTGGCGTGGGGGCCTCCCTATGCGGCACAAAGCGCCGAGCGCAACAGCTCAACCTGCTCCCCTCCCCCTCCCAAACCTGATGTGATAAACACTGGCGTCTTCCCCCGCGCGGCTCACGATGACACAATGATGCTTCGTCCAACAAAGAGCGGCGGTATAAGCCCGTCGGCGCAAATACTGTTTCAACTGCCAAACAGTTACAAGGTCGAAGCGAAGTGACGCCCCGTTTTTACGAGTATAGAGGTCGGATACTATCAGTATCAAGGCGCACTTCTTTTGCGATGGGTCCCAGCAAGATTACGCTTCGCCTGTTACGAGCAGTCACCCGTGCAAATGGAGAGGGATGGTCACTGACACGCACCACCGGGGATGCCCCGCTGCAAGTCTGAGTGCTCGGAAGAACAAGCGGTGCACCGTTAGGTGATGCCGCCATCTTCCAACTGCCAAACCATCAACTTCGGGAACTGGCGGTACGGGTTAGGACAAGAATTTGCTAACGACTGTTTACCAACAGCGATATCTCCCATCATATACATCGCTAAAATATTCCAGTTGGGATTAATCCTTACCATATAGACCTTACTGCTGGTGCAGACGTACATAACATTTATTAGCGACAGGGAGTCAGAGTATGCCAAAGATAACAGTTTATTACATTTTGGATAAACAGGCACTGAAACACCTATTCAGATGAGGTGTAATTTCTATTCAGCGCTTGATCAGGGACGGGTGGGTGGGTTGCGCGAGCCGAATGGGCGAGCGCAAAATCAGAGGTGATTACTACCAGGTAGAGGAGGTGCTTTAGAGGTAAAGCATGTGGGCGTCCGCCGCGGACAATTTACTGCGCTTGTGACGCTTTGTCTCCGCGCGTTGCCTTCGACGGACTCAACATGGTACGTTAACTAAGCGATAAACTCCAATAATTTACCAATAAAAAAAAATAGCGATTTGGAGTCAGATTATGCCATCTATATAGAACGAAGGTCTGCGTAAGCTACTAGACCGGGGGTTTGGCGACTAGCCAACCGAAGAATAGCCAGGCCGCCGGGGTCTCGCTCATGGTGAGGTCGATGTACTTGCCAATGACGACGTCGCTTGTTTTCGACCAACCACCCATGTAGCGGACCTCGGTGAGGGGTGCGCCGATGCATGCGGCGGCGGACGCCGCGCCCTTCCATAGGCTATACGATGTCCATTTGAATTGCGGGGGGGTGACGTGCCAATGGCGCTACACGCGTCTCGAATCCATTCGGTGATGGTCCTTGCCGTCCACGCGTGTGGTGTTTCATCGCGTGTGACGGCCCAAAAGGCAGCGGGCTCGGGTCCATTGACGTGTTGGTTGTAGTGACTGGTGCGTCCAACGGTAAACGCCTCCACAAGGTCCGCTAGTAGCGGTACCGCAACATCATGAGTTGTTGGAGCGCTTTTTCGGCCGCGGTCCTACGCTAGTCTCCCTTAGCTTTTCGTATGAATAACAATATGCTACCACCCGTCTTGTCGACCGCGATGTCCTCTATGTGGCAACGTACGCCGGTTTCCGCGCGGTAGAACTAGCAGTAGAAAGTGCATACTGCGAGAATCGCGCGGAAGGTCATGATTTGTACGAGGTTGTCCGGCTGCCAGGTTAGCGCGCGGTAGTGTCGGTGGGCGAATAGTAGCATTTGTTGTACGATGGGTGTTGGGCTTGGTACGCGAATGTCGGGGTCGGTGATGGGTTGCTGCTCCATGGCGAGTCCCCGACGTGCGTCCGTTAGAAGTGGTCCAACCGCCACTCGATCCTCAAGGTGGTCGAGAAAGAACTTGCTGATTGCCAAAAAAGCGTATCCTACCGTCACTAGAGACAGTAATAAAATCCAAAGTATTACTAAAGTACTACTGAACCGTGAAATAGGGATGGGGCGGTAGCTCGAATGAGCAACGCCGACCGTCTTCGCTCAGGGCTTGGCCTCCCATTGAGCGACAGACTGGTGGACACATGGCTCGTTAAGCAACAAGCACCGTCCACCTCTTCCCAACCGAGCCTAGCTCACCCAAGTCAGTGGATCCGTAGCAACACCATACGGTACACACAGCAAGGCGCAGCTTTTAGAGTGTTGAAATTCGTCTCCCCGATAGCTCTCGCACCACCCATTTCAACATCCAAACATGTACCCGCCTCAGTACTACGCACAGTCAAATCCAACTCTCGCTTACAAAATCCCCCCTACCCGGGGACGGCGCGCCACACCGCGCCCCATCGATCGTCCGGACGTTAACGTCCGCCGCCTACTCCCTCCAAACCCAGGCCCCATAAGGCCTGGTTGTGTGCCGCCAACACACGCAACCCACTCGAACTCCAACACGAAACCAAACTACAACCCATCCTATCTCCCAAACATACTCTAACTCCCACGCGGTCAACATGTCCTCGACATCTGACCTTCTCCCCACTTACAAACATGTGCTCCTACGGGATCGCCCGGAGCAAGCGGCCACTGCGGACCACTCCAACCCCAGGACCCGCCTCGCGGGACATCCGCTTGCCCCGTTCCTCACAATACCTCAATCACCCCACGCCGATCAGAACCCGGGCACTGTGCTGGACCCCTCCCCTAGTCGAGGCCTCAAGACTCCTCTCGTCCTAGCGCCCCCCCGGTCAACTCCTAACCTAGGGCCGGCCGACGACCTCTCGTCACGCATGATAGATTCATACCTCCTCACATGCCAGTACTCCACCTCCCCCCCCCCCCCTCGCGCACTTGGCTGCATGGTGTTTTCTCCCGGACCCGACTCGCCCCTCGGAATCGGTGATCTCGGCCTGCTCGCTAGCCCGTCGCTGGCTTCTCGACAGCCTCAACAAGATCGACGACCTCCCCAGTCGCGTCAGAAATATAATCGGCCGCGAACTCGACCACCAATCGCGCAGGACAGCGAGCGCCACTCGCACACGCCACCCGACCTCACCATCATCCTACGACATCACCCCCCTGCATGTCGACCTCGAATCGGGATTTCAAGAGGTCCGCCTAGACATCCCTACCTCCTATGTAGCGGTAGGCCTCCTGTACCAGCTCGCTTCACAGCAGCGTGAACTCCGTTCGGCCGGTTCGGCGCCA